>CATIWQ010033143.1:0-36903 GCA_949673415.1 Euphorbia schlechtendalii
GTAAATCTTGGGAGTAAAATGATCTAAAGTGGAATTCTATGAAAAAAGAGTGAAAAAGGTGCAAAAAGATGCGTGGAACTTAAAGATTTGGCTTAGGATCGAAGCTGTCAAAGATCGGTGAAATTACAAGAAGATTTCTGAGTAAAACTCAATTCACGGTTACGACAATCATTCGCATTCGTGATTTGTTTACTTCAGAAATAGATCTACCAATCAAAGATTCACGGTCACGACATGTGTATCACGGTCATGACTTGGATGGTTTTCTGGTATTATCTTCTTAACCAACAACCGCCAGATAAGCATGATCAACCGTCATCAACTACCAACGAACAGACCCCTATCAAGAGTCAGCCAATCATGAAAAGGTGCTTATCCATTGTGGATTATATCAAAGCTTCTCAACCAATTACAATGAAGAGATGCAATCTTTCATCAATGGACACAACCCTTCGTTTAGATAGACATAACCATTCGAACTCTATAAATAGGGCTCCATTCCATCACAATTTCGTAGCATTGGATGTGTGCAGAATTAGAGTTCAAATAAAGAGTCACATATAGTGTGTGTGTGTGTGTGTGTAGATAGATTCGCTATGTTTTTAAGTGTTAGCGAGAAAATGTTTAAGTGATTCGAACCCTTGTTTCGATCACTAGATTTCTCTATATTCTCAAGCGATTGTTGTATAAGTGTACTTGCAAATCGCTTATCAATAAAAGTTTTCATTCTTCAATATTCGTTTGTTCGATATTCTCAAAGAATAGCATCTTATCGGAGGTTCTGTACGGGCAGAGACCGAATTCAAAGCAAATGAAGGAATTGCAAGAATTGATGACTCCCATTAAAGAGTGGATACAGTTTGATCAACTTTAGCTTTCACTTGCATACCTTAGAACTTTGCTTTGCTTTCTACTTATACTTTCTATTTCGAAGTTTATGATATGTCTATGTGTCATAATGTGTATTTCATGCTAAGTCTTTTATGTTAATCATGTTATATGTGTTGGAGTTAATTTAAGAGTAGTTTTGGGGTTAACAATATCGTGTATAATCACTGGATCTGTGATATAACGCTGTTTAGTGAGCCAACATTTTTAGAATGGTAACTTGCTAAATGTGGCTATGTGAGAGTGACCCGTACTAAGCATAGTATTGATGTTATCCAGGCTTTCATAATTGTCTTATTTTGTTTGTGCTAGGTTTAGAAAAGTTATTTCATGTGTTCCTTTGCGACAAATCATTGAACATCTGAGTTTTTTGAATCGAGTTTGTTAGATTAGTTTAGTGAGTCGTAACATCTTTGTTGAACTTGTATGTTTTCTCTGCTATACTTGTTCGTAGTGAAGATTCTATATATTTAGATTCTCTAATCTTCCACATCTATATTTACTCAACGTTTCATTCTAATCTTCCTATCCAAAAATCTCAAATCTATTTTTATTTTATTTTACTTTGTCTTTCCTTGTTATTCCTTAGACCTGGTTCCTTCCCTGTGGGTTCGATATCTTTTAAAACTACATCGCAACTGTATACTTGCAGTTATCATCATTTTTTTATTTGATAAGAGGTATTGACAACACCTACATTTTTCGTGAACAAGTTTTTGGCACCATTATTTGAGGATAAGCTTTACGAAACGAGTGTATCCAAGTCTCACGAACAAGTTCTTGGAACCATTAGTTATTAAACTTATCAGTGGAAAAGTGGCGAACATTGATCCCATCTTGACTCGGCTTAGCAACATGTTATCATCACTATACACGTAATCACCCGTGTCATCCTAATCGCCAGGGTATGAATAAGTATGACCCAAAGTATAACAACTCCTTCACAAGGTAACCAGTATCTCAGGTCTAAGGATACTTGTACTGCTACTGCAATAAGACATACTCTAACACATGTATATAGTTATTTTCGAGTGTCTATCTTATAGCGGTCTCCAATCTATTACCCGAATACATCCATGTGTTAACTCAAGGTACCACCTCAGCTCATGAGATCAGCTACTAGGATCTAATCCAAGGAGTGAGCCTGCAAATGCTAGTCTGTCTGTTCCATTGATGTCCAGTCTCAATGAAACTATGACTAGGGATATTTAGATAATTTATAGTAACACGTATGTGTAGTTCTCACACCACATAGCTCTCACTATGCCCACACACTTTTACGCTATGAAGTAGTTACAAACTTTATCTTATCAATGAGCATTTACATATTTAATACTATACATATATGATACCAGCGAGATACATAAATAAAATGAAAGCACTAATAAGTAACAAAGATGCCTTAATTATTAATAATAATAATAATTCAAAACTATTTGTAAATTATAGCTAATAAAGATATATCGCCCTAATTGCCTTTAGGGCATACATCATGTCTAACATTTAGGTGATTTGTAATCCCCCATCCCAAAATGTACTTATTCTCCCATAGACTAGGCGCATTTACTTTCTTACGTGTTTACTTTCCGCAATTTACTTATTTACCGCTTTATGCATGTGCGATAAAATAACTATAAACAAAAAATGTACAGTTTAGTTCGTATATTATAAACATGGTTTCTAACATAGTATAATTAACTCAAATGAAGACGAAGTAAGTAACTCATCCTGACTCGAATCTCTGTACTATGACATGGATTAGGCAAAATGATCTAAGTTATACCGAATTATCCTGGAAGAGCTTATTTTGGTGATGACTTTGTAACATAGGCTAGAGATTTAGGTATTGAGTCTTTAAACTTGAAATCCATTTTCAACTTGACAACACCATTCTCTTTTTTAGAAAACCACGCGCCCCCCATCTCACGGGGCCATCGCCTTGTGGCGACCGCGTGGGTTGAATGTCGTCTACCCATAGTGCCCATGTTTATTATCTACATAATAAGCGATAGTAAAATCATTACCATAGATCATCATCTAACATACAAATCTTTAGTGCTAGTCATTCTCATGAATAAACAAACTTGGGATATTTCTAGGATTTATAATCAATGGATATACCGTACTCATATGATAGCACAAGATAGGTTAACAGATAGATTTTTATTGATTGTGACTTTTGATTAGTAGAGCTATTCCGATGCTGCCATGCACCCCCAACCACCATCAATCCTGTTGGAATCCATCCCTCCAATGTTAACCTAAAACAGCCGCAACCTACCAATTGTCTAGAAACCCTAACTTATAAATTTCATTCCACATAACCCTTTTCATTCACTAATTTGATTTACAATTTGCATTCTAGAATCACCAATTTGATTCGATAACTAGTTTCTTGGTGCCAATCCGATTTGAATGCTGGTTTTCTTGGTGTCTTTGATTTTGCTTGCGGATATCATCAATGAATTCTAATCGTAATCATGCTACCCCTTGCACTAAATTAGTGTTAACCCTAGCTTTCCAAAGGTGATTTTAAGTTTTCAATTCAAACCTAATTTTTCAATTATCAAGCAACTACATTGTGGTAAGGTTTGAACCTTGTGAGTTCTTAACTATTCGAGCTATGTTTCTTTGAATTCTTGGATTATACTAGGTATTTATCCTTGAATTCTTGATTGGTTCTTAAGTATTTTATTACCTTTGTGAGTTAGCCAGTCCCTCATCCTTGAGAGAGATAGGTAGATGCCATCGATCCCTCTCCTGATGAAACTATGGAGAGTTAATAGAAGTCACTGTCCCTCTATGGTGCAGCCTTCTTTAAGAGAGTTAGGTAGATGACCCTGGTCCCTCTCCCGGTGCACCAGACCCAAATTTAGATAGGTAGAATACATTGTTCTCTATCCCGATATGCCCAAGAGAGTTAGGTAGATGTCACTGAGCCCTCTCTCAATACAACCCTTCAATCACGATGGTTCTATCCTAGGCTCATTATCGATCCAAACAACTCTTTCCCAACCCAGTAATAGCAATTGAGCATAACAGTGACTACATGAGAAACAAAAGTTGTTTTGAGAACTTTTCTAATAGCCATGGGTCAACGGATATGCAGAGGGTCTTTTCCAAGTATGGTGTTAAGGGCTAAGTCTATGTTGTAAGGAGAAGTAACGCTAAGAAACTAAATTTTGGATTTATCGGTATTGATGACTCCATCCCACTTCATGAGGCCCTATATAGGCTCAATGCAGTCTCAATTGGGAGTTTCAGCTGTGGGCTTTTAGTGTAAGATTTGCATCTAATGAAGGAAACCTTCTATTGTCCGTTTAAAGAAACCCATGCATCTTCTAAGAAAGGTTTTGAGTTTCGTGATTCTCCGAGAGATGGCCGAACATATGCCAAAGTTGTTGCTCCCGACGCTAATATGAACAAAATAAGCATGGAAGATGTATTCCCTCTTGCCATTTGGTCATGTTTGGCCTGTTTACTTAAGGTATGGAACCTTTCAATGATTCCAAACCTTATCAAGATAGTTTCAAACAGATAATATGCATTTGATTTTATTAAACCGATTGGAGGAAATCTTGTTATCGTGGAATTCTACTCTTATGATGCGAAAGTGGCTTTTCTAGAAAGGGATTGGTTATCTCTCCAAGACATTTTTTCATAAGTGGCGAAGTTCCCTCTGGATTATATCCCAACCGAGTACCTATTGTACATGGACTTTATGGGTCTGCCTCCCACTTTGATCTTTGATCAGCTTATTTTTTAGCTAACCTCCCTCTTGATACTTTTGCTGCATATGATTTCAATTATAATTGCTTAGATAGGCTGGGTGTGATCTCATGTATGATCTATTCGCCATTTGGAAGTACCAATAAGTCCATCATCGTTGTTAATGGCACCTTGATATACCACATTCACATCAATTTTAGACAAGCGGTGGAGTGTGCTAATTACTACCTGTCGAACCATTCTAGTCTTGAATTGATGTTGAACAAGTCCTGGAAAAGTGAATTCATCACCATAAAACATCCCCACATCTCCTTGTCTAGCAAATGCGTCAATGTCACATGCTATACCCTTGGCCAACATATTGCAAGTAGCCTTAGAAAATTTCAATCGTGTGCCACTATCCATTCCAAATTTAAATTCTCTAAAATAGCTTAATTCAGTTTCAAAACAATCTAGCTCGAATAGTAGCCCAAAAAGCAAGATGAATGTGATTCATAAACAAACACCATCATCCTCTCATTTGATAGAGCATCTGAAGTTAACGCTCATCGCTCGTTCACCAGATTTAATCATCTCTACTAGTTCAAATGACAACGTAAGCAAAAATTCAACATCTCGGGTTTCTTACACATCCACGGGGGGTTATGGAGACTGCAACATATTGAGATGGGGCTGAATTGGCTCAACCAATTCCAATGTCACTATTAGTACTTGCTTGGGTAATGACCAATCAATTGCAATTCAAGAAAGGAATTCGAGGACTTCTAACTCGTCAAGTTCATATAGAAAACATGAATAGAGTTATTACACACACAAGGGCTAAACAAAATTCAATTAATGAAACTACCTAACCATTGCTTCCGGTAGAAAGATTAGGCTCTTCAAAGATAAACATGCAGTGATTATTCTAGAGGCACTCGAAACAGAGTAATTTATTTTATCTTGCATTAGTTTTGGGAATTTGAACATTATTTTATGTCTTTGAAATTAATTAGTTGAAATTGTCGAGGAAGAATTAGTAACGGGCAAAACAGTCGTTTCTTTTGCAAGATCATTGCCAACTTCAATGTCCATTTCTTTATCTTGTTGGAAATAAAGGTAGAGGGAGTTTCAGATCATGTTATGCGTGCTTTTGGAGTCACGATAATTTTGAGTCGCATTTTGTGTCGTCTAATGGTTTATCAAGAGGTATTTTATTTTCTTCGAATTCTTCTCCTGTTCAAGGTTTTATTGTTGCTTCGAAACCATGTTGGATTAATGCAAGCTTACCATCAATCAATTAATCATTAATGCAGTCGCAATCTATGGTTCCATGAATTCATTAGAGGGAATTTTAATGTGGCATGATATTGGAGTGGTTATTCAAGGGCTTTCTAATGTTATATTGTGCAGTGACCTTAATGAAGTGTTACACTCATCTGAACGTTCAAGTGGTAGCCTTTACACTTCATCATCCCACTTTCGATAGTTTGTGAATGAAAGGGAAATATGTGCCTTACCTCTCCAAGGTAGAGACTACACTTGGTTCAACAGCCATGCTTATTCACGCATCACTAGAGTATTAGCTGCTGGTTATATTAGATAGTAATTGAACATACAAACTTGCAAGGTAGAATTTCAAAACTTAAAATTAACCCTAAAGGATCTCCTAAGAATGCCACGATTGATATAATCTAATGTGAAGCGTTCCATAGATGCCCATAGGTTTATAAAACTTATGCAAAGAAGCCTAAAATCTAAGTTTAGAGCATTACTAGTTGATGTGTGCCTTCCCTTTGGTGTTGCACTCCCTTAGAAAAATTGGATAGTAATCCAATAGCACTAGCCTCCAAACTAGGATAGCCTCTATGATTGATCCACATGGATCTTCACCGACAAAAATCATCCATTGAGGAAGAACCCGTTGGTAGATAGTAGCTGCTAGACCACTCAAAGACTAACCTGAAAATATTACTAAGAAAGCTCTATTCAAAATATGAATGAGCTTTCAAAAGAATTCTTGCGACGAAGGAGAAACTCATGGAGGATCTCACAAAAAGCTAGTGAAGAAAAGATGTCAAAACATAGAAGGAAGGTTAACCTGGAGTGAATTGAAAGGAAGGGGGTGGACCACTATTTATAGAGAGAGGGGAGCAAAAAGCTCCCCTCAAAATTAAATGTTTCCCATCCCATCGGTGGGTTGGCATGCGGAGCTCGCTCGCATAGCTCGCTTATGCGGGCAGTGCGGCTGCAGCAAGGCAAGCCCTAAAGGGCTTACCTTACCCCACCAACCAGGCTTGCGGGCTACAGGTGGGCATGCTGATCACCAGCTGCTCGCAAGGTTTTGACTTTACTAATTTAGAGGGTTTATATTCGGTGATGAAGCCAAAAACCTTGTTCCCCACTTCTCTACCGATAAGATAAAAGTTCAAAATACAAATAGGTGTTGTCAATACCACTTATCTAAATAGAAAAATGGTGACCACTACAAGTATACAGTTTCGATGTAGTTTTAAAAGATATCGATCTCACAGGGAAGGAATTCAATTCTAAAGACCAACTAGAGTTACGGGGTAAACGAAAATAGGGAATTTTATTGGAGGGGTTTGGATGATAGATGGATGAATGGATAGATGTATGAATAAACTAGAAAAGATGTAAATATAAAGATATTCCTACGAACAAGTTTAACAGAGAAAAACCTGCAAAATCATCAAGAATATTTCGTACACTAGATAACTTCAACAAATAAGGTTCTAGACGCCCTAATATTCAATAATTCACCGCAGAGCAACACATGAGATGACCTTTCTAAATCTAGGGTAAATGAATTATGACACTTAAACCTGGATAACTATATTACTATGCTTAGTACGGGTCGCTCTCACATAGCCATAATTAGCAAGTTACCACTCCAAAAATATTGGCTCACTAAACAGCGTTATAATCACAGATGCAGTGATTATATACAATCTTGTTAACCACGAAATCACTCTTAAAGTTAAATCAAAAGCATATAACTTGATTAATATAAATGACGCAAAACGAATTACTCATTTTGACACATAGACATATCATTAACTTCAAAATAGAAAGTATAAGCAGAAAACAAAGAAAAGTTGTAAGGTATGCAAGTGAAAGCTAAAGTTGATCAAACCGTATCCACTCTTTAATGGGAGTTGTCAATTCCCGCAATTCCTACGTCTACTTTGAACCCAGTTTTGACTCATACAGAACCTCTGCTAGGATGCTATTCTTTGTGAATCTCGAATAAAAGAATTTTGAAGAATGAAAATTTTTATTGATAAGTTCTTTGCAATTACACTCATACAATAAACGCTCAAATTGATGTAGAAATATAGTGATCGAAATAGGAATCGAATCACTTATATATTTTTCTCGCTAAGACTTTGAATGTAGCAAAATATAGATATTACATGCTTTATCTATGCACGCACACTAACATTCAATGCCTTCTAATCATGCCATAACCATGCACCACTCTTAATGCACGAAATTGATTGGTTTTAACCCTATTTATAGAGTGTGAAGGGTTACGTCTATCCAAACGAAGAGTCATGTCCACTGGAGAAGAGTTGCATCACTTCAATATGATTGTATGCAAAGATTCATCCTCATCCACAATGGAAATGCACCTTTTCATGATTGGTTGACTTCCAAAAGGTGTTTTTTCTGTTAGTAGTTGATGGCGGTTGATCGTTCTTATCCGGCGGTTGAAAGAAGAGAAGAGTTGACAAAAAACCATCAAGGTCATAACCACAAATGTATGTCGTGATTGTGAATACTTGGTTGGCAACTTTCTGTTGTGAAGGTAAACAAGTAGCGATCGCGATATATGTGTCATGATCATGACATGCCTTTTTCACATGATTTCTCTTTGCAATTTCTACCGATCTTTGACATCTTCGATCCTTTGCCAATTCCTTAAGTTCCACACATCTTTTTGCACCTTTTTCACTCTTTTTCCATAGAATCCCACTTTTGTTCATTTTACTTCCAAGATTTACCAAGTTTTTGCATTTGCATAAAAAACAACTACATACCACGTGAAATCTTTTATATGAAGTATAAAATGAAACAAAACCATATCATTTTATGTTCGAAAATGTCATGATAATAAGTGTAATTATACACTTATCACATAGCATAAATGATGGAACCTATCGTTGAGGCATAGGGTATTCCATTCATGTGCAGTCTCTCCTCTTGTGTTCTCGGACACTCAGATTTAGAAAGGTTAATCTCGTGAGTTATTGGGAGATAACCCTTTCTTAACTGCTCAAGGTTAAATCTAGTTAAAACCTTGTATATGTACTTACTTTGTGAAAGACCTATCAGCCTTCTAGATCTATCTCCGTAGATTTATATACCAAGTATAAAAGCTGCTTCTCCAAAATCTTTCATGGGGAACTTCTTTGACAACCATGACTTAAATGTCTAAAGAAAAGGAATATTGTTTCCTATCAGTAATTTGTCATTGACATATAATACAAGGAAAACGATCGCACTCCCACTAGCCTTCTTATATATACAGGACTCATTAGCGTTTTACACATAACCAATTTCTCAGATTGTCTCGTCGAACCTAATATTCCAACTCCTCGATGCTTGCTTAAGTCCATAAATTAACTTCTGCAACTTGCATACCTTTGAGCCATCCTTGGATGTAAAACCCTCGCGTTGTGCTATAAACACATCCCTATCTATAATCCTATTAAGGAATGATCTCTTCACATCCATCTGCGAAATCTCATAATTATAATGAGCGTCGATGGCAAGGAGTATCCTGATACACTTTAGCATGGCCACCGGTGAAAATGTCTCATCATAATCAATGCTTTCTTTTTTATTGTACCCTATTACAACCATCCTTGCTTTATAGGTAACTATTTTAACATCCATATCTATTTTCTTCTTGAAAATCCACTTGCATACTATGGGCTTAATCCTAAATGGAGCATCAATCAAGCTCCAGAGTTGATTTTCATACTTGGAGTCCATCTCCGACCTCATGGCTGTAAACCATATATCGGATTCTGAGCCTTCCTATTAGTAATATGTTATTGAAATATAATACAAGGAAAACAATAGCACTCCCACTAGCCTTCTTATATACACAGGACTCATTAGCTTTTGAAACATAACTAATTTCTCAGATTGTCTCATCAAACCTAACATTCTAACTCCTCGATGTTTGCTTAAGTCCATAAATTGACTTCTGCAACTTGCATACCTTTGAGTCATCCTTGGATGTAAAACCCTCACATTGTTCTATAAACACATCCTTGTCCAAATTCTTGTTAAGGAATGTTGTGTTCACATCAATCTGCCAAATCTCGTAATCGTAATGAGCGGCGATGGCAAGGAGTATCCTGATAGACTTTAGCATGACCACAGGTGAAAATGTCTCATTATAGTTAATGCCTTCTTTTTTATTGTACCCTATTGCAACCAGCCTTGCTTTATAGGTAACTATGTTACTGTCCAATCAGTTTTCTTCTTGAAAACCCACTTGCATCCTATGGGCTTAATCCCACATGGAGCATCAATCAAGCTCCAGACTTGATTTTTGTACATGGAGACTATCTCCGACCTCGTAGCTGTAAGCCATTTATCGGATTCTAAGCCTTCCATTACATCTTTGTAAGTCCTGGGCTCATCATTTTCCATAAGGAAGATATATTTATCATCAATGATGAAAAACTCATATTGCTCAGGAGCGATTGGAGCCCTGCCTGACCTACACAATGTCAGTGTGATAGTAGGATGTTCCATGCTTACATTATCTTGTGTAATAGGTAGTTGATTTTTTGTTTGATCTTCTTAAGTGCCTAACTCAAGATTGCTCCCACTAGCTTTCGCAAGTATATACTCCATCTAGAGGAATTGAGTAATTCTGGAAACAAGGATTTTTTGTTCCTTGGAATCAAACAAGGTATACCCTATAGTCTCCTTAGGGTAACCTATAAACAGACACCCATCAAACTTAACACCCAACTTATCTGAACTCATCCTCTTTACGTAAGTAGGATATCCCCAAACTCTCAAGTGAGAAAGAGCAGGTTTCTTACCATACCATAATTCGTATGGAGTTTGATCAACTGATTTAGAGGGCACTCTGTTTAGAATATAAACTATGCTCGCAAGTTCTTAACCCCAAAAGTATATGCTGAGTTCTGCTTGGCTCATCATGGACCTAACCATATCAAGTAGGGTTCGATTCCTCCTTTTTACACTCCATTATGTTGGGGTGTATAAGGTGGTGTCCATTGGGATAAAAATACCATTATCCCTTAGGTAATCTTGAAAATCTTGGCTTAAGTATTCACCACCTTGATAAGATCGAAGGGTTTTGACACTTTTCCCAAGTTGTTTCTCTACTTCGGTTTTGAACTCTTTGAATTTCTCAAAACTTTCAGACATGTGCCTCATAAGGTATAGATAACCATATCGTGAGTATTCATTGATAAAGGTTATGAAGTAGACGAAACCCTCATTTGTCTTAACACTCATTGGACCACATACATTGGAATGTATTATTTCCAAAGTACTAGAGGCCTGCTGTCCCTTTCCTTTGAAAGGTTTCTTAGTCATTTTCCCTTTTAAATAAGATTTGCACACATCATAGGATTCCCATTCCATTAGGCCTAAGTCTCCACATATGTGTAACTTAGTTAAGTAAGTCTCATTTATATGCCTTAGATGACAGTGCCATAAGTATGAGGATTTCTCATTATCTAATCTCAATTTCTTAACAATGTTCATATTTAGAATTTCGGTTTTAGTACTTGAACATAAATGCCATTCAAAGATATCCACAAGTATAAAGAACATTATCACGTTGAATTTGACATTTATTATTAGAAAATAAAATTTCAAATCCCTCTGTTGCTAAAAGTGCAAAAGAAATAAAATTCTTAGTGACAGCATGAATATAATAGTAATTTTTCAAAACTAAAACTAAGCCACTAGGTAAACAAAAGCTATATGTCCGTATAGCTATTGCAGCAACCTGTGCTCCATTTCCAACTCTTAGGTCCATTTCCCTCTTTGCAAGCCTCCTACTGTTCCGCAATCCCTGCACATAAGTACATATATGAGTACCACAACCAGTGTCTAATACCAAAGTAGACTCATAGGGAACTGTAGAGAAACTCTATATCATAAACATGCCTGAAGTAGATGCCACACTTGGCTTCTTCTTCATTTGTTTGTAAATGAGAGCTTTGCAATCATGTTTCTAGTATCCGGGCCTTCCCCACATGAAACATATTCCTTTGGGCTTCTCCTTTTCAAATAACCACATTTTTACCTTCCTGTTGATGGGTTTTAAACCTTTACCTTTGATGCAAGTTCTACTTGCCAAGGTACCTATTCCTCTAGCCCTTAGACCTTCTTCAAAACATCTAAGTTTCCTGATAAATTGAGATGTCTTGTTGGTCTTCCTTGACATAAGATAATCTTTCACAAATGCTGAATATTTATTAAACAAACTTTTTATCATAAGCTGTATGTCATGGTTGGAATTTATGTTGATTCCTATCTGAGCCAATCTCCTTGAATAGTGTAAGGATTCTATGCATCGCTTAGTGGCAAGGATCACATCATCTCTCTCAGAGTTATAGAGAAATCTCAATATCTCATTCCATACGACTTTTATGCCCTCAAGAAGTCCTCTGAGATGAATCAGCATGGATTTTAGGTCCATACCTTCACGTTGTTTCTTAAGCTTCAAACTCATGGTTTTGAGCATCACTAGTGACACCACGAAACATCCTTCTTTTGCTTACGATATACTTCTTTCTCTTCGATAGAAGCCTTAGTATCAAGATTGCCTGGTTCAAGATTATCTAAAACATAATCCATGTGGCTTTTCTCAAGCTCCTTTCTAAGAGCTTTGAACCATTCGTCAAAATTGATCCATATCAATTTATTATCAAGTATCAAACAGAGACTTATGTTTGGATTCATTATTCAACCTATATATAAGATAGAATTTGTTTAGACATTAGTATATGTACATGCATTTAATATAAGGTCTTTAATTAAACACATAATTCATATTGTTTACTTGACATTCAAATAGCCCCTTTTATTTAAATTCGAGAAATTTGGTTGAATCAATTTTCCTTAATAGGTAGCATCCATAGCCACTCATCATGACCCCTACTATCGCAGGTCAAGATACAATATGACAAACAACTCCTTAAATGTGTCTCCAATTTAGCATTAGCTCCAACAATATGGATAACTAACCCATTTTGGTTAAGGCATTAACCCCATCTTGTCTCAAGACCAAACACATGTTAAGGGAAGGCATGTTGTACATGTGCTTACATCCATTAATAAGGTTCGTAACATGACTTATGATGGGAAGACTATATACTGCCTCAATATTATTACAGGGATTTTATTGGTGCCACTGGTCTCTCCCTAGTATAGGACTTATATGATGGATATGATTATAAACACAATAATTCCATGCTATTTGGAATTATTAACTCTAAGGGAACATGCTTAGGATTGGTATATCATAATCATTCCATTATGCCAAGACTCCACATAGCATGCAAAACAAATAAGGTCTATGTTTAAGTCATTGCACCTATGTCTATAAGTTTTAATTTAACAACTTAAACCATGTTTGTAAAACCATATGCGGAATCCAATTCTCATACTAGAAATCGATTAAGTCATAAAAGTCTCTTGGGTACTTTTAAGTCTTATAACAATGGAGATTTCCAGGCAAGAGAGGCCTCCTTTAACGTGAATGAGAAGCCAAGTCTAATCATTGCCAAAACAACCATGGGCACTTCGATTCGTTGTACCACGGACAACTATGATTTAAAGATTTTGTTCTTCAACTGAGTGAAGCATGGGACGACCCTCATTCAAAGCATTTACATGTGTGGTAAAACATTGCTAATTTATATGATAATCACCTAGAGTAAGTTTGAGCAAAACCTTAATCTAGTTATCACATCATATTTTATAACAAGATATGAAACCTAAGTCATGCATAGCATATTTCAATCAATTTATAGAAAATATCATTTTAACATATTATAATCAATCATGTGTGGGATAAGGCAGGCTCTAATACCACTTCTGGTTAATCAAGACAGTAATTGAACATGAAAACCTTGCAAGGCAGAATTTCAAAACTTAAAATTAAACTAAGGATATCCTAACCATGCTAAGATTGATATAATCTAGGTTAAAACATTCCATACATGCTATTAGGTTTATAAAGCTTATAAAAAAACCTAGCATCTAAGTTTAGAACATTACTAGTTGATGTGCGCTTTCTCTTTCTTTGGTAACGGTGTTCCTTAGAGCAATTCGGCAGAACTTTGTTAGTGATAAGTGTATAATTACACTTATTATTATATAAATTTTATACAATAAACACTATAGTTTTAGTCATTTTTATACTTCATATAAAAGATTTCATGTGGTATGTAGTTGTTTTTTATGCAAATGCAGATACTAGGTAAATATTGGGAGTAAAATGAGCTAAAATGGAATTCTATGAAAAAAGAGTAAAAAAGGTGCAAAAAGATGCGTGGAACTTAAAAATTTAGCATAGGATCAAAGCTGTCGAAGATCGGTGAAGTTACAAGAAGAATTCTAAGTAAAATTCAATTTACGGTCACGATAATCATTCACGGTCATGACCAGTTTACTTCAGAATCAGAAGTCTACCAACAAAGATTCACGGTCACGATATGTACATCGCAGTCACGACATAGACGGTTTTCTGGTATTATCTTTTTAAGTAACAACCGCTAGATAAGCATGATCAACCGCCATCAACCGCCAACTAATAGACACCTATCAGAAACTGGCCAATCCTGAAAAGGTGCTCATCCATTGTGGATTATTTCAAAGTTTCTCAACCAATCAGAATGAAGAGATGCAATCTTTCACCAATGGACACAACTCTTTGTATGGATAGACGCAACCCTTCGAACTCTATAAATAGGGCTCCAAACCTCAACAATTTCATGGCATTGGAGTGTAGAATAAAGGGGTGGAAAAATAGTGCATAGTGAGTAGTTTTCGCTACGTTCATGAGCGTTAGCGAGAAAAAGTATAAGTGATTTGAATCCTTATTTTGATCACTAGATTTCCCTACATATTCGAGCAATTGTTGTATAAGTGTAATTGCAAATCACTTGTCAATAAAAGTTTTCGTTCTTCAACATTCGTTTATTCCATATTCGCAAAGAATAGCATCCTAGCGGAGGTTCTGTACGGGCCGAGATGGAATTCAAAGCAGATGCATGAATTGTGGGAATTAACGACTCCCATTGGTTTGATCAACTTTATCTTGCACTTGTATACCTTATAACTTTGCTTTGCTTTCTACTTATACTTTCTATTTCGAAGTTTATGATATGTCTATGTGTCCTAATGCGTATTTCATGTTATGTCTTTTATATTAATCAAGTTATATGCGTTGGAGTTAATTTTAAGAGTAGTTTCGGGGTTAACAATATTGTGTATAATCACTGGATCTGTGATATAACACTGTTTAGTGAACCAACATTTTTGTAATGGTAACTTGCTAAATATGGCTATGTGAGAACAACCTGTACTAAGCATAATATTGACATTGACCAGGTTTATATATTTGACTTAATTCATTTGCGCTAGGTTTAGAAAACTTATTTAATGTGTTACTCCACGGCAAATAATTGAATTTCTGAGTGTCTAGAACCGAGTATGTTAAATTAATCTAGTGAACGTAATATCATTGATGACCTTGCATGATTTCTTTGCTATACTTGTTCGTAGGGAATATCTATATACTTTTATCTTTTCTAACCTTTCATGCATTTGTCTAGCCATCCATCATTCCAATCCTACGCAATTAAATAATCAATTTTATTTTTCTTTTTTTCCATTCCTCTATTTGATCTTTAGAGCTAGTCCTTCCTTGTGGGATCGATATCTTTTAAAACTTCATCGCAACTGTATACTTGCAGTTATCATCATTTTTCTATTTGATAAGGGGTACTGACAACACCTATTCTTCACGTGAAAGAGTTTTTGGTGTCGTTGATATTTAGCCAAACTCTTCGCGTAAAAGTTATTAAACTTATCAATAAAAAAGTGGCGAACAACTTCATATAAAAGATTTCATGTGGTATGTAGTTGTTTTTAATGCAAATGCAGATACTAGGTAAATCTTGGGAGTAAAATGAGCTAAAGTGGAATTCTATGAAAAAAGAGTGAAAAAGGTGCAAAAGGATGCGTGGAACTTGAAGATTTGGCTTAGGATCGAAGCTGTTAAAGATCGGTGAAGTTACAAGAAGAATTCTGAGTAAAACTCAATTCACGGTCACGACAATCATTCGCGGTCGTGACTTGTTTACTTAAGAAACAGAAGATTGCCAATCAAAGATTCAAGGTCGCGACATGTATATCGCGGTCGCAACATGGATGGTGTTCTGGTATTATTCTTTTAACTAACAACCACCAGATAAGCATGATCAACCACCATCAACCGCCATCAACTACCAACAAACAGACACCTATCAGGAGTCAACCAATCATGAAAAGGTGCTTATCCATTATGGATTATATCAAGGCTTCTTAACCAATCACAATGAAGAGATGCAATCTTTCACCAATGGACACAACCCTTCGTTTGGATAGATGTAGCCCTTCAAACTCTATAAATAGGGTTCCAATCGTCTTCAAGTTGGTGCACCACCAGAAAGGAGAACATTAGAGTGCTATTAGAAAGAGATATAGTGTGTATAGATAGAGCATTCGCTTTAAGTGATTCGATTCCTTATTTTGGTCACTAGATTTCTCTATATTCTTGAGCAATTGTTGTATAAGTGTACTTGCAAATCACTTATCAATAAAAGTTTTCATCTTCAATATTCGTTTATTCGATATTCGCAAAGAATATCATCCTAGCGGAGGTTTTGTAAGGGCCAAGACCGAATTTAAAGCAGACGCAGGAATTGTGGGAATTGATAACTCCCATTAAAGAGTGGATACGGTTTGATCAACTTTAGCTTTCACTTGTATACTTTACAACTTTGCTTTGCTTTGCTTTCTACTTATACTTTCTATTTTGAAGTTTATGATATGTCTATGTGTCATAATGCGTATTTCATGCTAAGTCTTTTATGTCAATCAAGTTATATGTGTTAGTGTTAATTTTAAGAGTAGTTTCGGGGTTAACAATATCGTGTATAATCACTGGATCTGTGATATAACGCTATTTAGTGAGCCAACATTTTTGGAATGGTAACTTGCTAAATGTGGTTATGTGAGAGGGACCCGTACTAAGCATAGTATTGACGTTGTCCAGGTTTATATATCAATCTTATCTCGTTTGCGCTAGGAATAGAAAAGTTATTTCATATATTTCTCTGCGGTGAATCATTGAACATCTGAGTGTGTTGAATCGGGTTTATTAGATTATTCTAGTGCGTCGTAACATCTTTGTTGAATTTGCAGGTTTTCTCTGCTATTCTTGTTCGTAGTGAAAATCTATGTATTTAGAGTCTCTCATCTATCACCTCTATATTTACTCAACTTTTCATTCTGATCTTCCTTTCCAAAAATCTCAAAACTATTTTTATTTTCTTTTACTTTGTCTTTCATTATTGATCCTTAGACCTAGTCCTTCCCTGTGGGTTCGATATCTTTTAAAACTATATCACAATTGTATACTTGCAGTCATCATCATTTTTTTATGTGATAAGGGGTATTGACAACCCCTACATTTTTCGTGAACAAGTTTTGGCATTATTATTGAGGATAAGCCTTACTAAACTAGTATAGCCAAGTCTCATGAACAATTTTTCGGAACCATTAAGGGATTAAACTTGTGGAAAAGTGGCGAACATCCTTAAAGGGAAAGGAAAACATACTCCTCTTGGTATGTTTGGCTTTCTCTTCTATTTGTAGATTTCTTCAAAGGCATCTTGATGTTTTGAAGTGTAAAGGTTAAGAAGAAAAGGTTGAATGTTGTAGATTGAAGATGAAGAAATTTTAGAGATTTGTAAGCTTTTTGAAGATTGTGGTGGCTAGGGTTCAACTTAGACCTATTTATACAGGTTTAAGAGGTCTCTAATTGGTCATAATTAACAATATAGCCGTCACTGGTCAAAACTAACAGTTAGTGGTGGTTTTAGCCATCTGTCACGTGTCAGATCGTGATCTGTAATGGTCATAATTTTCCCGTGTCGTGATCGTGATTTTCCTCACCATAGAAGCAGAAAGTTTTGATATCCATTAAACATGAGCGCGAGTTGAATGTCGCTTTTACAATCTTCTTTAACTTTCTAATTTCTTCAAATTTTAGACTTGTACCTATAAAAACTTAGAAACAGAAACACAAACAAACATTATTAAATACAAAAGATAAATATTTACTATTTATACTTACTATTTATTCCTTGAGTAATCATGGTGAAGATAGCAATCGAACATCAACATCTTGTTGTTCAAATTTTCATTTCATATTTAACACACCATTACAAACGAACAATGAAACACAAACAAACTAATAAATAACTAAAAATGACTATACAAGATTCTAAAACTAAATGAAAAGAAAATGAACTATTCAGGAGTTAGCGATTCAATCAGTTTATCAATCCTATAACGTGATTCCCATAGATCTCTTTAAACATCATACACTAGATTTTGGATGTCGTTAATCTTGCGATGAAAAGAGACTTGTTCTTCCATTAAGACATTTAACTTCCTCCTAAGATTGGTTGAACTAGTCCCTTTTGATAAGTGTATAATTACACTTAATATCATATTAATTTTACACACTAAACACTATGATTTAAGTCATTTTTATACTTCATATAAAAGATTTCATGTGGTATGTAGTTTTTTTATGCAAATGCGAATACAAGGTAAATCTTGGGAGTAAAAAGATATAAAGTGCATTTCTATGAAAAAAGAGTGAAAAAGGTGCAAAAAGATGTGTAGAACTTAAAAATTTGGCTTAGGATCGAAGCTGTCAAAGATCGGTGAAGTTGCAAGGAAATTTTGAAGAAAAATGCAATTCATGGTCGCAATAATCATTCGTGGTCATGACTTGTTCTTCTTCAGAACAGAAGTCTGCCAATCAAATATTCACCGTCGTGACATGTATATCGCGGTCGTGACTTGGACGGTTTTCTTGTTTTATCTTCTTAACTATCAACCACCAGATAAGCATGATTAACCGCCATCAACTACCAACCAATAGACACCTATTAGAAATCAACCAATCATGAAAAGGTTCCTATCCATTGTGGATTAAATTGAAGCTTCTCAACCCATCACAATAAAGTGATGCAATCATTCACCAATGGACACGACTCTTCGTATGGATATACGCAACCCTTCAAACTCTATAAATAGGGCTTCAAAACCTTACAAATTTCATGCAGTGATACAGAGGGAAAACATTAGAGTACATGAGAGAGATATAGTGTGTGTATAGATAGAGAATTCGCTACGTTCATAAGTGTTAGCAAGAAAATGTTTAAGTGATTCGAATCCTTGTTTTGATCACTACATTTCTCTATATTCTCGAGCGATTGTTGTATAAGTGAACTTGCAAATCACTTATCAATAAAAGTTTTTGTTCTTCAATATTAGTTTGTTCGATATTCGCAAAGAATATCATCCTAGCGGAGGTTCTGTACGGAATGAGACCGAATTAAAAGCAGGTTGTGGGAATTGACGACTCCCATTAAAGAGTGGATACGGTTTGATCAACTTTAGCTTTCACCTTCATACCTTAAAACTTTGCTTTGCTTTCTACTTATACTTTCTATTTTGATGTTTATGATATGTCTTTGTGTCATAATGCTTATTTCGTTTTAAGTCTTTTATGTTAATCAAGTTATATGTATTGTAGTTAATTTTAAGAGTAGTTTCGGGGTTAACAATATCGTTTATAATCACTGGATCTGTGATATAACGCTGTTTAGTGAGCTAACATTTTTGGAATGGTAACTTGCTAAATATGGCTATGTGAGAGTGACCCATACTAAGCATAGTATTAATGTTGTCCAAGTTTATATAATTGTTTTAATTCGTTTGCGCTAGGTTTAGAAAAGTCATTTCATGTGTTACTCTACGATGAATAATTGAACATTTGGGTATTTAGAACCGAGTTTGTTAGATTAGTTTTGTGAATCTTAACATCTTAGTTCAACTTACATGCTTTCTTTGCTATCCTTATTTCGTAGGGAAAATCTATATATTTAGGTTTTCTAATGTTTCATACCTATATTTACTCATTTTTCATTCTAATCCTTCTTTCCTAACCTTTACTTTATTATATTTTATTTTCTTTATTTTATCTTCCTTGTTGATCTTTAGAACTAGTCCTTCCCTGTGGGATCGATATCTTTTAAAACTACATCACAACTGTATACTTGCAGTTATCATCATTTTTCTATTTGATAAGTGGTATTGACAACCCCTATATTTTTCATGAACATGTTTTGGCATTGTTGATATATAGCTGAATCTTGTGAATGAACTATTAAACTTATCAGTAGAAAAGTGGCGAACAAGTTTTTGGTGCCATTGCCGGGGAAGGCAACTGCGTTCTACAGATCAATTGCTGGGAATACAGTACGTTTTTATATTTTCATATTCTTTTTATTTTTTATTGTGTTTGTTTAGAGTCAAAATGTTTGCTAACATGCATTGGGATAAGTTTTGTAGTGATTACATGGCTGATAACTTAATTGATACATGTGTAGATGAAATTTGTCATGTTACATCTCTTGAAGAATCAACATCTGAATCCCTTATCTTGAAAATAAATGTGAACAACAAGACGTTGATGTTCAATTGCTATCATCACCTTTATTACTCAAGGTATAATATTAAATATTTATTGTTTATATTTAATAAAGTTTGTTTGTGTTTGTGTTTATAAGTTTTTATAGGTGCAAGTCTAAAAAATTGAAGAAATTTGAAGAACAAAGAAGATCGTGACCAAGACTCAATTTGCGCTCGTGAAAACTGGATATCAAAGCATTCTGGTTCCTATCATGGAGAATGTCACGATCATGACTGGCCTTCGCAATTGTGACACAGGCAAAGTATAACCATTAAAGATCGTGAACTGACATGTGACAGATGTTCGTAACCACCATTAATGGCTAGTTTTGAGCCTAAACTGCTATAATCCCATTTATGACCAATTAGAGACCCCTTAAACCTCTATAAATAGGTCCAAGTTAAACCCTAGCCACCACACCTTCTAAAAAGCCTTCAAAATTTCTGATTTTCTCATCTTCTACATTCAAGCATCTAAACCTTTTCAAACCTTTTACTACCAAACAATATGACTCGTGTGAAGAGATTAGCCCACAAGAGAGGAGCTCAATCAATTCAAGAAGAATTTGATTATCCTTTCCCATTAAGGACAAGAGAAGAGGGCAAAAGATTTCAAAAGCTAAGCAAATTGGATATCACTAGTATGATATTCCTCGATCTAGTCTTCTTGGAAACACTTAATCTCTACGAAGAGATGGAAGTCTACCTTTCGGCTCTTAGTCTTTCAAGATTTGTGACTTTGCGCTTTCCTCAAAATCGAGATTGGATTCTCTAGTGTTTGGTAACATTCGATTTCAAAGATTTAAGGAAGAGGGTAATACAATTTCAGAATCAAGGACAACAATACACTATCACAAGAGAGATGATGGGTGATTGGTTCGGTTTCGAGATTGCTACTTCATCAAGCATGACGGATTCGTTTCAACCTAATCAAGTTTGGGAAAATTTATCGGGTAAGAGAGTCTTTGATCCCAAAAATTCTCCTAACAAACTCATTAAGTATGAATGCATTCTTCTTCTTCACAAATACCTTTCCACTTTGGTATTTTGTCGAGTAGAGAATACAAAGGTCCAAAAGAAAGACTTGTTTGTTCTTTCTTGTGCTTTGATGAAACAAAAAGCGGAATTCATGGGTATTATATGGGATATGATAAAGAAGAACTCGACAAGCATGAGAAGCAAGATTGGAGCGGTTGAAATTATCACTGCCATAATCTTGGGTGCAAGAGGTGAATTCCCCTATGTCCAACAATTAGGTGAGTATTTTCGCTACATGGATGAGACTTATTCCAAGAACACGGGACTACTCCAAGAACACGAAGGTGTTTCTTCTTTTTATTCCCACTCAAACCACACCAAGAAACTCAATTTGACTCAAGAAGATTCTTCTGTCGGACCATCAAATCCATCCGTTAGCCATCGCAAAGGAAAAGCCCCGATGACCGAAATAGAAGACGAAGAAGCTCCGAAAGATTGGAAGGCAAGCATGCAACTTAAATTGGATAATAACCGAGAGGAACTTGTAGTTATGAAGAAAGACATGAAGATTCTAAAGAAAAGTAATAAATCGATGCTTCAGAAATTACTTTCATTCTTTAGAAAACAAAATTGTTAATTCACTCCTAGTCCCCCGGATTCTCCTTCACAATAAAACGGGTTTATTCTTTTCTTTACTTTATCTTTTTCAATTCTATTTTTAGACTAGCTTTAGTTTAGTTTTTTATTTTTATAATGTCTCACAATGAGGACTTTTTGTTCTTTAGTGTGGGGGGAGATTTGTAAAAATCCCGTAAAATCCAAAAAAAATTGAACAAAAATGAAAAATCGAAGAATTTGAAAATTTTTTTTTTATTTTTGTGACATTTATGCATTATCTATTCTATAATTTACTGACATTTGTCCAAGGTTATTGTGAGTGTTAGGTATTTACAAGTTTGATGTTTGTGCAAAACTTGAGCATGTGTTGAATTTGAGCTTTATTAGCACAACATTTATCAATTTAGCAAGGATGAGTGGTGAGTAACATTCGAGAGCAACATTCCAAGTAAGTTTCGATTTATGCTTGTAGTTATCCTCATTTTTCTATTTGATAAGAGGTACTGACAACGCCTATATTTTTCGTGAACAAGTTTTTAGCATTGTTGATATATAGCCGAATCTTGTGAACAAACTATTAAATTTATCAGTAGAAAAGTGGTGAACAATATGTCTATGTGTCATAATGCGTATTTCATGTTAAGTCTTTTATGTTAATTAAGTTATATGCAATGGAGTTAATTTTAAGAGTAGTTTTGGGGTTAACAATATCATGTATAATCACTGGATCTGTGATATAACGCTGTTTAGTGAACCAACATTTTTAGAATGGTAACTTGCTAAATGTGGCTATGTGAGAGCGACCCGTACTAAGCATAGTATTGATGTTGTCCAGGTTTATATAATCTTCTTAATTCATTTGTGCAAGGTTTAGTAAAGTCATTTCATGTGTTGCTCTGCGGTGAATAATTGAACATCTAAGTATTTAGAACCAAGTCTGTTAGATTAGTTTAGTGAATCGTAACATCTTTGTTGAACTTGCATATTTTCTCTGCTATTTTTATTTCGTAGGGAAAATCTATATATTTAGATTCTCTAATCATTCATACCTATATTTATGCATTCTTCATTCTAACCCTCCTACTCAAAATATCAAATTTATTTTATTTTCTTTATTTTATCTTCCTTGTTGATCTTTAGAGCTAGTCCTTCCTTGTGGGATCAATATCTTTTAAAACTACATCGCAACTGCATACGTGCAGTTATCATCATTTTTCTATTTTGATAAGGGGTATTGACAACGCCTATATTTTACTTGAACAAGTTTTTGGTACCATTTATATATAGCCAAATCTTGCAAACAAACTATTAAACTTATCAATAGAAAATCAGCGAACACCTTCTTCCCTAGCGATCTCTCTTTCTCGCTTTTTATTAGCTTCTACTCGCTCATCCCATGATTTCCAATCATAGGTTATCCCATTTTCTCCAATGCACTTAGTTAGAAATCCATACTCGAAGAAAACTTCCGTATTAATTCTGGAATCTCATCTTCGTCAGTAAAGACTTTCGCAACTCATGGAATTCTCCCAACTTGTCCTAACAAAATTGCCATAGTTCGACACTCGTAAGCTATCCTACCAGGGTCAATTACGGCAGACATAAGAGTCTACATCATAATCCCTGATACGTCCTCAGGTATGCCATTCCAAACTACTTCCAAGACAAACGATTCTTCGGAAATGATAGTTTCGGAACTAGTCCTGCCAAATAGCACACTACTTAGATAGAACTGTAAAGTGAGAAAACAGGGATCTTGGATCCACCGGCTATAGGCAGATTCCTGTTTGTATTCGGCTTTTCCAATAAGGCAATTCCAAGTTGGTAGTGGATTCCAACCAGGAAGCATTTTGTAGTAACGATCTTTAGGGAAACCCAAATTCTTCTCCATTACTTTCCTCAACAACTTATGCTTCTTCCCTTAGTGATGATATTCTAAACAATCCATCTTATCATTCATCCATACTAATGATATCAGTATCTCCTTACAATTATCCTCATTGTATCCGATGATCATATTGGAATAGATAACGAAATTTAGAATTCTAAGCTAATACACTACCCTATCATAGATTCCTAAATGAATGAAACTATTCCTATGGATGACATAGGAACTCGTGAATTCTTCAACTCTGATGGTTTCGAAATGATCACCTTCCTCTAGAGAGTAAATTGGAAACGGTGCTTCATACCACTCTTGTAGATTTGAAGGAGGAACGAGATTAGATTTGTTAGGGGTACCATTTTAAAAAAGAAAAGGATTGAAAGATTTTCAAGGTTTGGAAAGAATATTTTGTCTGAAGGAAAAGGATTTTTGGATTTCTAAAGTGAATGATTATTAGAATTCGCACTCAAATATATAGAGTTTGAGAGAAATTGTTGGAAAACTGCCAAGCTGCTGCAGTTTTCGCAGAAGTCGCAATCGCGACCACCAATTGCGATCCTTACTACGCAAAACAAGAAACAGAATGTTTTAACAAGGAAATTTGCAAGCGCGAGTATATGTCGCAAACGTGAATGGGTAAAATAGAAGAAAACCTTCTATTTGTAAAGAATTAAGATGAAATATTATGACGTATCACCTCCAAGATTATCATTTCATAATCTTTTCACATCTAAGATGAGTTTAGAAAATTGTAGAGTATAGGAAAGAAATTAAATAGATATAATTAGAAAATGTACCGTATCTCCGGTAATTAGATCTGTAAAACGTTCTTGCCTTCCCCGGCAACTGTGCCAAAAACTTGTTCGCCACTTTTCTACTGATAAGTTTAATAACTTTTTCTCAAGATTTTGGCTTTAAAGTATAGGTGTTGTCAATACCACTTATCAAATAGAAAAATGATGATAACTGCAAGTATACAGTTATGATGTAGTTTTAAAAGATATCAATCCCACATGGAAGGAACCAGATCTAAAGATCAACAAGAGAAGAAGAACAAAAGAAAATAACGTAATTTAGTTTGGAGGATTGGAATGATGGATGGATAGACAAATGTATGAAAGATTAGAGAAGATAAAAAGTATATAGATATTCCCTACGAACAAGTATAGTAAAGAAAACATGCAAGGTCATCAAAGATATTAAGTTCACTAGATTAATTTAACAGATTCGGTTCTAAACACCTATATATTCAATTATTCACCGCAAAGCAACACATGAAATGACTTATCTAAATCTAGTGCAAACAAATTAAGATGATTATATAAACCTGGATAACAATATTACTATGCTTAGTACAGGTCTCTCTCACATAGCCATATTCAGCAAGTTACCATTCCAAAAATGTTGGCTTACTAAACATTGTTATAAGCACAGATCCAGTGATCATACACAATCTTGTTAACATCAAAACTACTCTTAAAGTTAAGTAAAAAAGCATATAACTTGATTAATATAAAAGACTTAACACAAAATACACATTATGACATATACACATATCATAAACTTCGAAATATAAAGTATAAGTAGAAAGAAAAGTAAAGTTGTAAGGTATGTACGTGAAAGCTAAAGTTGATCAAACTTTATACACTCTTTAATGAGAGTCGTCAATTCCCGCAATTCCTGCTTCTGCTTTGAATTCGGTCTCGACTCGTACAGAACCTCCTCTAGGATGCTATTCTTTGTGAATCTCGAATAAACGAATATTGAAGAATGAAAACTTTTATTGATAAGTGATTTGCAATTACACTTATACAACAATAGCTCAAATATGTAGAGAAATCTAGTGATCGAAATAGGGTTTGAATCACTTATACATTTTATTTCTACACTTATGAACGTGTCGAAATCTAGATATTTTTATTCTCTATCTATGCACACACATCTACCATGCCATGCACCACTTTATCCACCACTTATGCCATGATAATGGTGAGTTTGGAGCCCTATTTATAGAGTATGAAGGGTTGCGTCTATCCAAATGAAGAGTTGTATCCATTAGCGAAAGATTGCATCACTTCATTTTGATTGGATGAGAAGCTTTATCCTTATCCACAATGGAAAGGCACATTTACATGATTGGTTGACTTCCAAAAGGTATCTTTTCATTTGGTAGTTGATGGCAGTTGATCGTTCTTATCTGGCGATTGGTAGTTGAGAAGAGTTAACCAAAAAACCGTCAAAGTCACAACCGCTTAGTACAAGTCACAACCGTGAATACTTGGTTGACAACTTTTTGTTTTGAAGAATACTATGTCGCGATCGTGAATGGTTGTCATGACCGTGAATTGTGTTTTTCTTCAGAATTTTTCATATAACTCTACCGATCTTCGACAGCTTCGATTCTAAGTCAAATCTTTAAGTTCCACACATCTTTTTTGCACCTTTTTCACTCTTTTTTCATAGATTTCAAACTTTAATCATTTTACTTCTAAGATTTACCTAGTACCTACATTTGCATCTAAAACAACTACATACCACGTGAAATCTTTTATATGAAGTATAAAAATGAATTAAACTATGGTGTTTAATGTGTAAAATTATCATAATAATAAGTGTAATTATACACTTATCACTATGTTCCTTTACATATATCGAAGATACAATATTTTATGACATTGAGGTTTTTCTACATAGAGAGACCAATATCTAGGTCAAGTGACTTATTTAGCTTTGGGAAAAGTTTGCCCATCGCATTAAGGAGAGCTTTCTACAACTTCTTAACTGAGTCATCAGTATCATCATTGATAAGCTTTTAGGATGAGTTAAACTTCTCATCAAGTGCATCCAAGTTTAGAAAAGGCCTTTCAACTTTCTTGTAGTCTAATCAACAGTCTTGATTACTTTGTTAATCGTTTTATTGTAGCTAACCATTAGCTTTGACATGCTCCCCATTAGTTCCGCATATGTTATGGCCAAGATCCTTGGTTACACCAACTTCCTTGTGCAGATAACTTATTTTGGAGTTAGTGCTCCTTTTATTTTGGCTTGTTCCTCACCAAACTTATGAAACTATGTAACTTGAGTTGATAGTGTGGCCTTCAAGCTACTCAGCTGCTTTGTGCTGGTTAATGAAGATAATGATTGAACATGCAACATTGTAAGGTGGAATTTCAAACACATAAAATTAACCCTAAAGGATCTCCTAAGCATGTCATGATTGATATAATCTAAGTTGAAACGTTCCATAGATGCTAATAGGTTTATAAAAATTATAAAAGAAACCTAACATCTAAGTTAAGAACATTACTAGTTGATGTTTGCTTCTCTCTTTTGGATGCAACATTCCCTTAGAGAAATTTGTCAAAACTTCGTTGGAACTAGCCTCCAAACTAAGATAGCATCTACGATTATTTTACACGGATTTTCACTGACTAAACCTCGATTGAGGTAAAACTTGTTGGTAGATAGTAGCTGCTACATCGCTCAAAGACCACCACGAAAATATTAACTAAGAAGTTTCACTTCAAGATAGAAAGAGCCTTTTAAAGAATTCTTCATCACTTGGAGAAACTTGAGGATGATCTCACAAAATCTAATGAAGTAAAGATGTCAAACTCAAAGAGAAAGGCTGAGCTGAAATACTTTAAAAGGAGGAGAAAGGAGGCCTATTTATAGGGAGAGAGGAGTTGAAAACTCCCCTCATTTAGTAATGTGGGATGGGAAAATGCCATCCCAAAAACAAGCTCAACTGCATGAATCCCTAGGATTAGCGAGTTGACCCTCCGCACAGACCTCTTATTTGGGCTATGCGCTGCCTCTACAAGGGAAGCCTGCTTGCCTTGTGCCACAAGGCCAGGTTGCAGGTTGTGCTGGCTTGCTGCCTGCTAACGCGCTAGCCCCACAAGCTTTTTAGGTCATGGGGCAGGCGCATAGGCCCCACTCCGAACAACTCGAGTTCATTTAGGGCCCACTCATAATGGGAAAAATTACCTTACTTCGCTCAATGCAATATTCCCAATTTTCTCCTTAAATTCTTTTAATTATTAATTTGGTCCAACCAATTAATAATTCATCTAATGAATTTAACAACCTTAATATTCTCGGCATAGACCCAGTCTATAAGTTCTTTGCTCACTTTGGTAAAGACCCAAAGTGTGTGACCTCATAGGATCTCGAAGTATAGAGATGCTAGAGGTTAATCTATACTTGGCTTCCCATCAGATAACCTTTAGGCTTAGTGTTCCAGATCGATAAGGAACATGATAACTCTTAATGATCAACTGGGCACATTCTAACAAAGGTGTCCCCCAATACTCAGAACGTTACGTGCCTGTAACTTGATCTGATTCTATAGTAGTAACCAATACAATACACTCCTTACATCTGGTTAAGTACCATCCAAATTATTGAGCTCAGATTAAGTGTTAGCTCATGTAATAATCGTAGCTATCCTAGAATTAGACTTGTCACGAAGAACTCCACTCGCCATAATGTATCAAGATTGACTAGAAACCCATTCTATCAATCTTATACTCTGAATAGAGGTTTATGAGTGTGTCTCTTCAACAAGAGGCCCTAAGGTAAATCTCCCATTATATCACTATATCAAGAGCGATGGATCCCATCTTGACTACTTGGCTTACCAACATGTGATCATCACTATACCCATCACTCGTATCATCCTGATCGCCAAGGTATGAATAAGTATGACCCTACGTATAAAAACTCCTACATAAGGTAACTAGTATCTCAGGTCTGAGGATACTTGTACTACTACCACAATAAGACATGACACTAACACATGGATATAGTTATTTCCAAGTGTATGTCTTATAGTAGTCAATGTATTACCCAAATACATTCATGTGTTAACTCAAGGTACCACCTTCAGCATACGAGATCAGCTACTTGGATCTAATCTAAGTAGTAAGCCTTCACATGCTAGTTTATCCGCCTCATTAATTTCCAATCTTAATAAAACTACGAATAGGGGTATTTAGACTATTCATAGTAACAAGTATGTGCAGTTCTCACAACATATGGCTCTAACTATGTCCTTGCACTTTTACACTATGAAGTAGCCACGGACTTTGTCTTATTAATACACATATATATTATACCACATAAATATGATACCAGCGAGATACATAAATTAAACAAATGCACTGATAAATAACAAAGAAGCCTTTATTATTATTAAAAATAATACGAAACTATTTGTGCATTATAACTAATTAAGATATATCACCCTAATTGCCTCTAGGGAATAAAACATGTCTAACAATCTCCCACTTGCACTAGAGCCAATTTCCTATGTGCTTCATGTTATACTCATCAACATGCTGGTCATGTTTAACTTGAGCTATCAGCTTTGTATCCCCATCCGGTAGATTTTGATCTGTTGGGATGTATTATAAGCTTATATCCTTTCTAGCTACTACCTCCTGAATGAGATGGTATTTTCTGAGTA
Source organism: Euphorbia schlechtendalii (assembly GCA_949673415.1). Taxonomy (NCBI): domain Eukaryota; kingdom Viridiplantae; phylum Streptophyta; class Magnoliopsida; order Malpighiales; family Euphorbiaceae; genus Euphorbia; species Euphorbia schlechtendalii. The sequence continues at coordinate 29,400 of CATIWQ010033143.1, forward strand.
AATGTCTGTTTCTCTGATGAGAGCGTGGTTCATTTGCCTGAGCAATAGCCCCATTGTTATCGTAATAGACCGCTATTGGATTTTCAATGCTGGACACCGCACCGAGATCACCAATAAATCCCTTAATCCAGATAGCTTGCTTAGCTGGTTTTGAAGCAGCTATATACTTAGATTCTATGGTTGAATCAACAGTCGTATCCTATTTGAAACTTTTCAAAACAACTGCCCTTCCATTTAACATGAACACATATCCTAACTAAGACTTATAATCATCCCTTTCTGGCTGAAAACTCGCGTCGATGTATCCATTCACAGAGAGCTCACCTTCTCCATATACCAAAAACATATGTTTCGTCCCACGTAAGTACTTAAGGATAGTTTTAACGGTTATCTAGTGCTTCTCACTTGGTTAGATTGAAATCTGCTCATGAGATTCAACGCGTGTGAGATGTCAAGCTAAGTGCGTACCATAGCATAAATGATGGATCCTGTAGATGAGGCATAGGGTATTCCATTAATGCGTAGTCTCTCCTCTTGTGTTCTGGGACACTCAAATTTAGAAAGGTTAATCCCGTGAGACATTGGGAGATAAACCTTTCTTGACAGCTCAAGGTTAAATCTAGCCAAAATCTTGTCTATGTTTGTACTTTGTGAAAGACCTAGCAGCCTTCTGGATCTATCTCGATAGATCTATATAACAAGTATAAAAGCTGCTTCTCCAAGGTCTTTGATGGAGAACTTCTTTGACAACCATGACTTAACTATTTGAAGAAAAGGAACATTGTTTCCTATTAGTAATATGTCATTGACATATGATACAAGGAAAATGATCACACTCCCACAAGCCTTCTTATATACACAGGGCTCATTAGCATTTGACAAAAAATCAATTTATTAGATTGTCTTATCAAACCTAATATTCCAACTCCTTGATGCTTGCTTAAGTCCATAAGTGGACTTTTGCAACTTGCATACTTTCAAGCCATCGTTTGATGTAAAACCCTCGAGTTATGCCATATACACATCTCTATCCAGATTCCCGTTCAGGAATGCTGTTTTCACATCCATTTGCCAAATCTCATAATCGTAATGAGTGGCGATGGAAAGGAGTATCTTGATAGAATTTCGCATGGCCACTGGTGGAAAGGCTTTATCATAGTCAATGCCTTATTTTTTACCGTAACCTTTTACAACCAACCTTGCTTTATAGGTAATTACATTATCTTCCATGTCAGTTTTCTTCTTGAAAATCCACTTGCATGTATCAAGTTCCAAATTTTATTTTCATACATGGAGTCCATCTCTAACCTCATGGTTGCAAGCCATTTGGTTGACTCTAAGCCTTCCAATGCCTCCTTGTAAGTCTTAGGCTCATAATCTTGCGTAAGGAAGAGATCTTTATCATAAATGATGAGAAACCTATATCTTTCGAGGAGTAATTAGAGCCTAACCTGACCTACGCAATGTCAATGTTATAATAGGTTGTTTCATGCTTACACTTTCTTATGTAATAGGTGTACGAACAATTAGTTGATTATCTATTTGATCTTCTTGAGTGCCTAACTCAAGATTGATCCCACTAGCTTTTGCAAGTATATGCCCCTTCTCGAAGAATTGAGCATTTCTAGAAACAAGTACCTTTTGTTCCCTGGGATTATAAAAGGTAAAACCCATAGTCTCTTTAGGCTAACCTACAAACAGACACTTATTGGACTTACCACCCAGCTTATCTGAACTTGTCCTCTTTACGTAAGCAGGACTTCCCCAAACTCTCAGGTGAGAAAGAGCTGGTTTCTTACTATACCACAATTGTCATGGTGTTTGATCAACTGAATATAAACTATGCTCTCAGCTGCATAACCCCAAAAGGATCTACTAAGTTCTAATTGGCTCATCATGGACTAAACCATATCAAGTAGGGTTTGATTTCTCCTTTCTGACACCCCATTGTGTTAGGGTGTATAAGGAGGTGTTCATTGTGATAAAATACCATTATCCTTTAGATAATCCTAAAACTCTTGGCTTAAGTATTAACCGCCTCGATCAGATCGAAGGGTCTTGATTCTTTTCCCAAGCTGTTTCTCTACTTTGGTTCTGAACTCTTTGAATTTCTCAAAACTTTCAAACTTATGCCTCATAAGTTACTAATAACCATATCACGAGTAATCGTCCATAAAGGTTATGAAGTAGACAAAACCCTCGTGTGTCTTAACACTCATTGAACCACATACATTAGAATATATTATTTTCGAGGTACTAGTGCACACTGACACTTTCCTTTGAAAGGTTCCTTAGTCATCTTTCCCTTTAAACAAGGTTTGCACGCCCCATAGGATTCCCATTCCATTGGGCCCTAGTCACCACATTTGTGTAACTTAGTTAAGTGAGTCTCATTTATATGGCCTAGATGACAATGTCATAAGCATAAGGATTTCTCATTATCTAATCTCGATTTCTTAAGAATGTTCATATTTAGAATTTCAATTTTAGAATTTAGAACATGAATACCATCAACAGATATTCCACAAGCATAAAGAGCATTATTGCGTTGAATTTAACAATTATTATTAGTAAATAAAATCTCAAATCCCTCTGTTGCTAAATGCGTAGTAGAAATAATATTCTTAGTGACAATAGGAATATAATAGCAATTTTTCAAAACTAAAACTAGGCCACTAGGCAAACGAAAGCTATATGCCCTTACAACTGTTGCAGCAACCCGTGCACCATTTCCAACTCTTAGGTCCATTTTCTTCTTTGCAACCCTCCTACTATTCTGCAACCCCTACACAGAAGTACAAATATGAGTACCACAACCAGTATCCAATACCCATGTAGACTCATAGGGAATTGTAGAGAATCTCTCTACCATGAACATACCTAAAGTAGATTCCTTACTTGGCTTCTTCTTCACTTGTTCAGAAATCAGAGCTTTGCAATCACATTTCCAGTGTCCAGGCCTTCCACACACGAAACATATCCCTTTGGGCTTCTCCTTTTCAATAATCACATTTTTACCTTCCTATTGATAGGTTTTAAACCCTTACCTTCTATGCAAGTCTTACTTACCAAGGCTCCTATTCCTCTAGCATTCAGACCTTCTTCAAAACTTCTAAGTTTCTTTATAAACTCAGATTTCAAAAAGGGTGAATATTTATCTAACAGATTCTCAATCATAGTTTGTATGTCATACTCGAGATTTCTTTCAATTCCTATATGAGCCGTTCTCCTTGAATACTCAAAGTATTCAAGACAACGCTCAGAGGCCAGGATCCTATCATCTCTCTCAAAGGTATAGAAGAATTTTAATAATTCATTCCATTCAATTTTCATGCCTTCATGAATTCCTCTGAGATGGATTAGCATGGATTTTAAGTCCATAACATCATGATACTTCTTAAGCTTCAAGGTCATGGTTTTGAGCATCACAAGTGACACTACAAAAGCATCCTCCTTATGCTTAAGATACGCCTCTCTCTGTTGTATAGAAACCTCAGCATCAGGATTGACTAGTTCGAGATTATCTAGAACATAATCCATGCTGCTCTTCTTAAGCTCCTTTCTAAGAGCTTTGAACCAGTCATCAAAATTGATCCCTGTCAACTTATTTTCAAGTATCGGATGAAGATTTTTGTTAAAATTCATTATTCAACCTAAATATAAGATAGAATTATTTAGACATTAGTATATGTACAAGTATTTAATATAAGGTCTTTGATTAAATACATAATTCCTATTATTTTCTTGACATTCAAATAGCCCCTTTTATTTAAATTCAAGAAATTTGGTCCAACAAATTTTCCTTAGTAGGTAGCACCCATAGCCACTCATCATGACTCCCTATATAGTAGGTCAAGACATAACAAGACAACTAGGGTTGGAACCCATCCATTTGCATCTCATGGAATTTCTGATCCATTTGAGTTCTCTTTTTTGAGATGTGCGTACCTAATTGTACAACTCCTCAAATATGCCTTCAATCTAGCATTAGCTCCAATGATATGGATAGCTAACCCATTTTGGTTAAGGCATTAACCCCATGTTTAAGGAAAGCATGTTGTACATGTTCTTACATCCGTTATTAAGGTTCGTATCATGACTTACGACGGGAAGACAATCTACCGCCGTAATATTATTGTAGGGATTTTATTGGTGCCACCAGTCTTGCCCTGGCAAGGTCTTATATGATGGATATAATTATGAACCTAATATCGATGGAGATTTCAAGGTAGGAGAGGCCCTCATAAAGTGAAAGATCAGCCAAGTACGGGTACACTTGAACCTAATACCGATGGACAACTATGATTTAAAGATTTCATTCTTTAATTTAGTGAAGTACGGGATGGCCTTAATTTAAAGCATTTACATGTGTGGTAAAACATTGTTAATTTTATATGATGATCACTTAGACTAAGTTTGACCAAAACCTTAATCTAGATATCACATCATTTTCTATAACAAGAATTGAAACCTAATTCATGCATAGCATACTTTAATCAATACATAGAAAATATCAATTTTGACATATTATAATCAATCATGCATAGCATAAGGCAGGTTTTGATACAACTACTAGTTAATCAAGATAGTAATTGATGCAAGGTGGAATTTCAAAAATTTATAATTTACTGTAAAGGATCTCTTAAGCATGCCATGATTGATATAATCTAAGTTGAAACTTTCCATAGATGCTGATAAGTTTATAAAACTTATAAAAGAAACCTAGCATCTAAGTTAAGAACATTACTAGTTGATACATGCTTCTCTCATTTGGATGTTGCACTCCCTTAGAGCAATTCGACTGAACTCCATTGATACAAGCCTCTAAACTATGATAGCCTCTACGATTGATCCACACGGATCTTCACCGACCAAAACCATCATTAAAGTAGAACCTGTTGGTAGACAGCAGCTGCTAGATTGCTCAAAGAACAATCCAAAAATATTAACTGAGAAGGCTCACTTCAAGATAGAAAGAGCATTCTAAAGAATTCTCCATCACTGGGATAAACTCATGGAGGATCTCGCAAAATCTCACCAAGAAAAGACGTAAATTCAGAGAGAAAGGCTGAGCTAAAGTAAGTTAAAAGGAGGCCTATTTATAGGGAGAGGGAAGTTGAAAAGTCCCCTCATTTAGCAATGTGGGATGGGAAAATCCAATCCCACAAAAGGGCTCATCCATGAGGATCCCTTGGATCCTTGGGGTGACCCATCACACAGCCCACTAATGAGGACTGTGTGCTGCCTCCAGGAGGCAAGCCCCCGTAAGTTGGGCTTGTTGGCCTTCCCACAAGCCCAGCTTGCGAGTTGCGCTAGCGGGCCTACATGGCAGGATTGCACAAGCGCTGCCATAGCCAAAACTTGCAAGCCCACTACCTGCTAGTACGTGAGGGCCTAGCTCAAGCTCTAGCGGCCCGCGAGCTTCTTAGGTCATGGGTAGCCACGCAAGCCCCACTCAGAACAACTCATGTTCGTTTGGGACCCACTCACAATGGAAAAAATTCCCTTGCTCCGCTAAGTGCAATATTCCCAATTTTCTCCTTTAATCCTTTTAATTATTATTTCACTCTAACCAATTAATAAATCATCCAACGAATTCGATAAGCTTAATATTCTCAACAAAAACCTAATCTATAGGTTCTTTACTCAGTCCGGTAAAGACCCAAGGTGTGTGACCTCATAGGATCTCAAAGTATACAGTCATTAGAGGTTAAACTAAACTTGGCTTCCCATTTGGGAAACTTTTATGATAAGTGTTCCAGACTGATATGGAACCTGATAACTGTTCACCACTTTTCTATTGATAAGTTTAATAGTTTGTTCACAAGATTCGGTTATATATCAATGGTGCCAAAAACTTGTTCATGTAAAATACAGGTGTTGTCAATACCTCTTATCAAATAGAAAAATGATGATAACTGCAAGTATACAGTTACGATGTAGTTTTAAAAGATATCGACCCACAGGGAAGGAACCAAGTCTAAAGATCAACAAGTGAAAACAGAGTAAATAAAATAAAAATAGATTGGAGGTTTTGGATAGGAAGATTAGAATGAAAAATGAGTAAATATAGATGTGGAAGACTAGAGAATCTATATATAGAGATTTTCCGTATGAACAAGTATAGCAGAGAAAACATGCAAGTTCAACAAAGATGTTACAATTCACTAAACTAATCTAACAAACTTGGTTCTAAATATTCAGATGTTTAATGATTTGTCGCAGAGCAACACATGAAATAACTTTTCTAAACCTAGAGCAAACGAATTAAGATAATTATATAAACCAGGACAACGTCAATACTATAATTAGTACGAGTCGCTCTCACATAGCCACATTTAGCAAGTTACCATTCCAAAAATGTTGGCTTACTAAACAGCGTTATATCACAGATCCAGTGAGTATACACGATATTGTTAACCACAAAACTACTCTTAAAATTAACTCCAACGCATATAACTTGTTTAATATAAAAGACTTAGCACGAAATACGCATTATGACACATAGATATATCATAAACTTCGAAATAGAAATTATAAGTAGAAATCAAAGCAAAGTTGTAAGGTATGCAAGTGAAAGCTAAAGTTGATCAAACCGTATCCACTCTTTAATGGGAGTTGTCAATTCCCGCAATTCCTGCATCTACTTTGAATTTGGTCTCGGCCCGTACAGAATCTCCGCTAGGATGCTATTCTTTGCGAATATCAAATAAACGAATATTGAAGAATGAAAACTTTAATTGATAAGTGATTTGCAAGTACACTTATACAACAATCACTATAGAATATAGAGAAATCTAGTGATCGAAAAAAGGATTCCAATCACTTAAACATTTTCTCGCTAACACTTATGAACATAACGAACTAGATATTTATTCTCTATCTGTACACTATACACTATCTTTCACCCCTCTCTTCTGCACTCTGTGATGCACTTTGTGATGCATGAAATTGTAAGGTTTGGAACCTTATTTTTAGAGTTCTAAGGGTTGCGTCTATCCGAACGAAGAGTCATGTCCATTGGTGAATGATTGCATCTCTTCATTGTGAATGGTTGAGAAGCTTTGATATAATCCGCAATGGATAGGCACCTTTTCATGATTGGTTGACTTCTGATAGGTATCTTATTGTTGGTAGTTGATGGCGGTTGATGGTGGTTGATCATGCTTATCTAGCGGTTGGTAGTTAAGAAGATAAAACCAGAAAACCGTCCAAGTTGCGACCGTGATATATAAGTCATGACCGTGAATCTTTGATTGGCAGACTTCTATTTCTGAAGTATACAAGTCACGACCGCGAATGATTGTCGCGACCGTGAAATGCATTTTCTTCAAAATTCTCCTCGCAACTTCACTAATCTTTGACAGCTTCGATCCTAAGCCAAATCTTTAAGTTCCACGCATCTTTTTGCACCTTTTTCACTCTTTTTTCATAGAATTCCACTTTAGATCATTTTACTCCCAAGATTTACCTAGTATCTGCATTTACATAAAAAACAACTACA
>CATIWQ010033171.1:0-28464 GCA_949673415.1 Euphorbia schlechtendalii
TCTCGAATAAGTCCTATAAGTATTGAGTGTGTTTAAAGTGTAGGGAAACTATAGCCATAATACTTTGAAATTGATCAATAAAGGATGAGGGTATTAATGAAAAATCAAAAGAAAGAGAGGATAACCAATGAGTTATGCAAAAGATGAGGAATGGTACGGAGCAGAAACTGCAACCATTCATTGAGTGAAAAAAGAAAAGAAAGCATAGCATGAAAAATGGGTGCAAAGTACAAAGTACTTCAAAAACATATGCTTAAAAGAAAAAAAAGAGAGAGTGTTATGGAGCATAAAATGCAACCGCTGAAAAAAGGGGAGAGTGGTATGGAGCATAAAATGCAACCAGTGAGAGTGTTTTAGCATCCTAAGTTACCTAAAAATTCCTTGAGAGAAATTAATCAAAGTGTGCTTTCTATGTCCTTTATACTTTATACTATGGTTAAGAGAAGGTAATATTCCAATATGCATATAACGCTTATATGAATATGCGATTCGGTTGACTCTCCATTAAGAACAAAGGTATGCAACTAAGATATATAAATTGCACATTACTAATTTGTGGGAAATTTTGAACTTCTTCTTGGAATCTTTTGCAATGTGGAATGTGGTACTCACTGCAATAGTCTTTCGCCAAATAAGGTATGAACTTGTTTACAAATTTATACACTTCTGTTGAACTTACCTTGAGGACAAGGCAAACGTTAAGTGTGGGGGTATGATAAGTGTATAATTACACTTATTATCACATTAATTTTATACCATAAACACGGTAGTTTTAGTCATTTTTATACTTCATATAAAAGATTTCACGTGATATGTAGTTGTTTTTGATGCAAATGCAGATACTAGGTAAATCTTGGGAGTAAAATGAGCTAAAGTGGAATTCTATGAAAAAAGAGTGAAGAAGGTGCAAAAAGATTCGTGGAACTTAAAGATTTGGCTTAGGATCAAAGCTATCGAAGATCGGTGAAGTTACAAGAAGAATTCTGAGTAAAACTCAATTCCTGGTCACGACAATCAATCGTGGTCGTGACTTGTTTACTTCAGAAATAGAAGTTTGCCAATCAAAGATTCACAAATGCAACGTATAAATCGCGGTCGCGACATGGACGGTTTTCTGGTATTATCTTTTTAACTAACAACCGCTAGATAAGCATGATCAACAACCATCAACTACCATCAACTACCAACGAACAGATACCTGTCAGGAGTCAACCAACCATGAAAAGGTGCTTATCCATTGTGGATTATATCAATGCTTCTCAACCAATCACAATGAAGAGATGTAATCTTTCACCAATGGACACAACCCTTCGTTTGGATAGACATAACCTTTCAAACTCTATAAATAGGGCTCCAATCCTCTTTATTTTCATGCAATTCAAGAAGTATAGTGGATTAGTGCGGCATAGAGTGGAAAAAGTGAGAGAGAGATATAATGTGTGTGTAGATAGACTCGCTACGTTCTTAAGTGTTAGCGAAAAAATGTTTAAGTGATTCGAATCCTTGTTTCGATCACTAGATTTCTCTATATTCTAGAGTGATTATTGTATAAGTGTACTTGCAAATCACTTATCAATAAAAGTTTTCGTTATTCAATATTCGTTTATTCGATATTCGCAAAGAATAGCTCCTAGCGGAGGTTTTGTACGGGCCGAGACTGAATTTAAAGCAAACGCATGAATTGTGGGAATTGATGACTCCCATTAAAGAGTGGATACGGTTTGATCAACTTTAGCTTTCACTTGCATACCTTACAACTTTGCTTTGCTTTCTACTTATACTTTCTATTTCGAAGGTTATGATATGTCTATGTGTCATAATGCGTATTTCGTGTTAAGTTTTTTATGTTAATCAAGTTATATGCATTGGCGTTAATTTTAATTGTAGTTTTGGGGTTAACAATATCATGTATAATCACTGGATCTGTAATATAATGTTGTTTAGTGAGCCAACATTTTTGAAATGGTAACTTGCTAATTATGGCTATGTGAGAGAGACCCGTACTAAGCATAGTATTGACGTTGTCCAGGTTTATATAATAATCTTATCTCGTTTGCGCTAGGATTAGAAATGTTATTTCATGTATTGCTCTGCGACGAATCATTGAACATATGAGTGTGTTGAGCCAGGTTTTTTAGATTAGTCTAGTGCGTCGTAGCATCTTTGTTGATCTCTGCTATACTTGTTCGTACTGAAAATCTATGTATTTAGAATCTCTCATCTATCACATCTATATTTACTCAACTTTTCATTCTAATCTTCCTATCCAAAAAAATCTCTAAACTATTTTTATTTTCTTTTACTTTGTCTTTCCTTGTTGATATTTAGACCTGGTTCCTTCTTTGTGGGTTCGATATCTTTTAAAACTACATCGCAACTATATACTTGCCGTTATCATCATTTTCTATATGATAAGGGGTATTGACAATACCAACATTTTTCGTGAACAAGTATTTGGCATTATTATTGAGGATCAGCCTTACTAAACGAGTATAGCCAAATCTCACGAACAAGTTTTTGGAACCATTAAGTTATTAAACTTATCAATGGAAAAGTGGTGATCAAGTTACACAAACATGGTGACTCCAATGGAATGGGATTCCTATGGTGCATGCAAACCTGGTTTAAAGGGTAAGATGACAAAGAAACCTTTCAAAGGAATGGGTCAGCGTGCCATGAGTACTTTAGAAATAATACATGCTGATATATGTGTTGCAATGAGTGTTAGAACACAAGAAGTTTCGTCTAATTCATAAATTTTATCGATGATTACTCACGGTATGGTTATTTGTAACTTATGAGGTACAAGTCTGAAAGTTTTGAGAAATTCAAAGAGTTCAGAACCGAAGTAGAGAAACAGCTTAGGAAAAGTATCAAGACCCTTCAATATGATCGAGGTAGTGAATACTTAAGCCAAGAGTTTCCATTATCGTCTAGGCCATATATGGGAATCGCTTAATTAAGTTACTCAAATGTGGTGACTTGGGCCCAATGGAATGTGAATCTTATAAGGCATGTGAACCTTTTGTAAAGGGTAAGATGATAAAGAAACCTTTCAAAGGAAAGGGTCAGCGTGCCACAAGTACTTTAAAATAATACATTCTGATGTATGTAGTCCAATGAGTGTTAGAATACATGAAAGTTTCATCTACTTCATAACTTTTATTGATCATTACTCATGATATGGTTATTTGTACCTTATGAGGCACAAGTCTCAAAGTTTCAAAAAATTTACAGAGTTCAAAACCGAATTAGAGAAATAGGTTGGGAAAAGTATCAAGACCTTCGATCTTATCGAGGCAATGAATACTTAAGCCAAGAGTTTTAGGATTATCTAAGGCATAATGGTATTTTATCCCAAGGACACCTCCTTACACACCCAACACAATGGAATGTTAGAAAGGAAAAATAGAACCCTACTTGATATGGTTCTATCTATGATGAGCCAAGCAAAACTTAGTAGACCTTTTGGGGTTATGCACTTGAGAGTGTATTTTATATTTTAAATAGAGTGCCCTCAAAATTAGTTTATTGAACACCATAAGAATGCTGTATGGTAAAAAACCATCTCTTTCTCACCTTAGAGTTTAGGGTTGTCCTACTTATGTAAAGAGGACAAGTTTAGATAAGTTGGGTTTTAAGTTTGACAAGTATCTGTTTTTAGGTTACCCTAAAAAGATTATGGGTTATACCTTTTACAATCCTAATGAAAAATAGGTACTTGGTTCTAGGAATGCTCAATTCCTCGAAAAGGAACACATACTTGCGAAAGCTAGTGGGACCAATCTTGAGCTGGGTGTTTAAGAAGATCAAACAAATAATCAACTGATTGATCCTACAATTATTACAAAAGAAAGTGTAAGCATAGACCAGCCTATTATAACATCAACATTATGTAGGTTAGGTTGGGCTCCAATCGCTCCTGAGAGATATGGTTATTTCATCACTAATGATAAGCACATCTTCCTTATAGAAGTTGATGAGCCCAAGACTTACAAGGAGGCAATGGAAGGCTCAAAGTTTGACTAATGGTTTATAGCCATGAAGTCAAAGATGGAATCCATATATGAAAATCAAATCTAAAACTATGTTGGTGCTCCAAGTGGGATTAAGCTCATAGGATCCAAGTGGGGTTTCAAGAAGAAAACTGACATGGATGCTAATGTAATTACCTATAAAGCATGGCTAGTAGCAAAAGATTATAGTTAAAAGGAAGGTATTAACTATGATGAAACCTTTTCACCAATTTCCATGCTAAAGTCTATTAGGATACTCCTTACCATTGCTGCTCATTACGATTTCTGATCTAGCAGATGGATGTGAAAAACACATTCCTTAATGGGAACATCGATTGGGATGTATATATGATACAACCAGAAGGTTTTACATCTCAAGATGGCTCGAAGGTATGGAAGTTACAAAGTTCCATTTATGGACTTAAGCAAACATCAAAGAGTTGGAGTATTAAGTTTGATGAGATAATCAGAGAAATTGTTTTTGTGCCAAACACTAGTGAGCCATATGTATATAAGAAGGCTAGTGGGAGTGCAATCATTTTCCTTGTATTATATGTCGATGACATATTATTAATATGAAACGATGTTCCTTTTTTTTTAAACAGTTAAGTCATGGTTGTCAAAGAAGTTCTCCATGAAAGACCTTGGAGAAGCATCTTTTATACTTGGTGTAAAGATTTACCGTGATAGATCCAGGAGGTTGCTAGGTATTTCTCAAAGTACATACATAGACAAGATTTTTGCTAGATTTAACCTTAGTAGTCAAGAAAGGGTTAACTCTTAATGTCTTACGAGATTAACCTTTCTAAATTTGAGTGCCCTAGAATACAAGAGGAGAGATTGCGCATGAATGGAATACCCTATAATTCAGCGATAAGATCCATCATGTATATTATGGTATGCACTCAGCTAGACATCTCACATTCCTTGAGCATCACAAGTAGATTTCAATCTAATCTAGGTGAAAGACACTCAATGGCCTTTAGAACTATCCTCAAGTACTTACGAAGGAGTAAGGATATGTTTTTAGTTTATGGATAATTTGATCTCTCTATGAAGGAGATACATTAACATGAGTTTTCATTTTGACAAGGATGATTACAAGTCCTATTCAAGTTATGTGTTTATGTTAAATGGAGGGACAGTTTTTTTGAAAAAGTTTCAAACAAGATAAAATTGCTGATTCAACCACTAAATCTGAGTATATAGCTACTTCGAAAGTAGCTAAGCAAACTATATAGCTTAAGGGATTTATTAGTGATCTTAGCATGATGTCTAGCATTATAAATCAAATAGTGGTCTATTGTGATAATAATGAGGCTATTGCTTAGGCAAAGTAACCATGTTCTCGTCAGAGAAACGAACACATACTCCGAAAGTACCATCTCATTCAAGAGATAGTAGCTAGAAAGGATATAAGCTTATAACACATCCCTATAGATCATAATTTAGTGGATGGGCTGACAAAGCTATTGACTCAAGTTAAGCATGACTAGCATGTTAATGAGTATGGCATGAAGCACATGGGCAATTGACTATAGTCTAAGTGGGAGTTTGTTAGACATGATGTATGCCCTAGAGGTAATTAGGGCGATATGTATTTATTAGTCACTAATGTACAAACAGTTTAAGATTATTGTTTATCAATAACAAGGCATTTTTGTTATATATCATTGATTGTTTCTAAATTGTGTATCTCGCTTGTATTATATATATATGCTATTAAGTAAGTATATGTATATGTTCATTGATATAATAAGACAAAGTCCATGATTATTTCATAGCATGAAAAGTGTAAGGATATAGTGAGAGTTATGTGGTGTGAGAACTGCACACATGTTACCATGAAAAGTATAAATATCTCAAGTCATAGTTTCATTGAGACTAGACATCAATGAAGTGAATAAAATAATATGTGTAGGCTTACTCCTTGGATTTGATCCAAGAAGCCGATCTCACGAGCTGAAGGTGTTACCTTGAGTTAACACATGAATGTATTCAAGTAATACATTGGAGACCGCTATAAGATAGACACTCAAGAATAACTATATTCATGTATTGGTGTCATGTCTTATTATAGTAGCAAGATGAGTATCCTCAAACTTGAGATATTGGTTACCTTGTGTGGAGTTGCTATACTTTGGGTCATACTTATTCATACCATGGTGATCACGATGATATAGGTGATTACAGGTATACCGATGATCATTCGTTGGTAAGCCGAGTAGTCAAGATGGGATCCATCGCTTCTGATATAGTGATATAATGGGACCTGTACCTTAAGGCCTCTTATTAAAGTGACACACTCATAAACCTCAGAACATAGTGTGAGATTGATAGAACGGGATTCTAATCAATCTCGATACATAAAGACGAGTAGTGTTCTTCTTGAACAAGTTTAATTCTAGGATAGCTATAGCAATTACATGAGCTAACATTTATTCGAGCTCAACAAACAAAATGGTACTTAACCTGATGGAAGAAGTGTATTGTACAGGCTATTGTAAAACCAGATCAACTCATAGGAATGTGACATTCTGAGTATCGGGGGATCATACACCTTTTCTAAAAAGCCCATTTTGATTGTCCAGAGTTATCGGATTCCATATCGATCTGGAACACTGAGCCTGAAGGTTCCTAAATGGGAAGCCAATTTTAGGTTAACCTCTAACGGCTCTATACTTCGAGATCCTATGAGATCACATACATTAGGCCTTTATTCGGGCTAAATAAAGAATTTATAGACGGGCTCTATACCGAGAATAAAAGGGAGAGCCAAACTTAATTTGGATGGACCAAATTTTTTCGATTGAATGTACCAAGAAAGAAGGGAAAGATTTAATCGAGGAAGAAGGGTACAAGTGGGCCTTGCGAGAAATATATTAAAGGCGTGCGAGGAAAGCTTCCACGAGCACTAGAAGCACTCACCGGCTTGCAAGTGCTACTTGGCAGCGCTTGTGGGAAAAATGCAAGCAGGCCTTGGGAGCGCTATGAGAGCAGCGCTCACGGAGGCCCACGAGGTCTAACACACGCGGTCTAGCAGCTACTTGTTGATAAGTGGAAAAATCACCATGTGAATATAAGTAATTAGGCTTTGGAATCAGTTGATTTGGAGTTATATTGTGGAAATTATGAGTGTTTAAGTCTATTTTGAAGGTTGTAAGAAATTCTAACAAGGTTGCTAAAGATTTCCAGATTTGGGTGTGAAAAGAGTGTCTTGTAAGGCTGTTGACATGTCTAGCTATGATTGGATCTTTGTCGGAGCATTTCTTGGAGGAAAAGAAAGTATTTTGGAGGGAAAATTTTATCTTTTACCGTGCTGCCACTTGCTCTTTACTTGGTCATTAAGTAGCAATCTAATGGCCCTAATTATTTTGTAATATAATATTGTGAACCACTTGCCAACTTACTTAAGGGTTAAAGCTCAGTATAAATAGGTCTTCATTTTGCTTTGTAAATTAGCCTGGTTCACCTTCTCTCTACTTTGTTCTTATGTTTTTATTTATATTATATATATTATTTATTATATATTTTCTTTATTTTAAGTATAAAATATAATTTCCCAGCAAGCTAGCTAGGCTTTGCCTGCTACTTGTTTGTGGTGTAGAATCTCTTTTAAACAAACATGAAATCTTTTATTAGACTGATTATTATTGTTTTTAATGATTCACGGGTCTAGCTAGCCCGTGCTAGATTGGGAAGCTAGGAACTGAAAAGTAATGACTAGTAACCTTAGGCCTCTTAATAATCACCTAAGTTTACACGCACCGAGAGGATACTAAGCTTTTGCTAAAGGTTCTGGAATTTATTCCAAATGCTTACTTGAACTAAATGCTTAAGGTCTAATCCGTAAGTGGATAACTCTCGGGGTGAAAACCTTAAAGTAATAAGTGGCAAGATGGTATGCCGCACTTAGTTACAAGGAAAGCAGGTAAGATACTTTAGGTCTATGCAATTAAACATGTTGGGATAAAGGAGAGGAAGCGCCATGAGCATCGCTTGATGGCCTAGTAAAGCTTGTGTCTTCATTATTATTATTATTTTCATTACAACAATCATAATTCTGTTTCTGCATTCTGCGGAAACCTTGTTTGTATTTCATTTATTTTGCAGCAACCTTTATTTTATTTGTTTCTCTCACAGTTTAAAATATTGAAACTCTTTAACCTACTGAATTACCTATACAATTAACTACTTTCCTTGCTCCTCGTGGGAATGACGCTTGGTCTTGCCCCGTACTACTAATCACAATCTAGTGCACTTTTTAGGTTCACTTGGGTAGAAAAACAAGTTTTTGGCGTCGTTGCCGGGGAGAAACGTGTAAAGTTTTTATTTTTTGTGTGTAATTTGGTAATTTTAACCTGTTTGTTTAGCTTGTGTAGTTGTTATGTTCTAAGCATGCAACCTGATGACAAAGGCAAATCTTATCCAGCAAGCTTTTTAGCAAGCAGGGTAGCAAGTTAAGCAACCTTGGAGTGTGATGGCAGATTGCGGAGACCTTCTACCCATACAAAAAATGAAGGATTTTTGTAGACATTCTTCATCGAGACATATTTCATGCATATTGATACCAATTGAAGATGATAATTTCGTTCAAATCAAACCCTCCAAATGTTCAATTCAAAGGATTGCCTAATGAGGTGTCTAATGACCATCTTTATGATATTCTTATGATTTACAATCTTTTTAATACTAATCATGGTGTTTGTAATGAAATTCTTAGATTAAAATTGTTCCCTTTCTCATTACAGGATAAGGCGAGATCATGGTTTAAATCTTTACAACCGGATTCAATCACAACTTGGGAGAATGATTGGAGAATTCTTGACAAAATTTTTTCCACCATCCAAGGTTACCAGAATGAGAAATGAAATTTCTAAGTTTATTCAATTTGAAAATGAATCACTCCAGCAAGCTTGGGAGAGATTTAAAGAGCTACTAAGAAGGGTACCAAACCATGGTTTGCCCATGTCGATGCAAATGCAAATATTTTACAACGGGCTAACCAATGATCATAAAATTCAACTTGAAACCCTTTCAAATGGTGACCTAGAAGAAATGGAGCCTGAACAAATCTATTCCCTTATCGAGAAAGTGAACACTAGTTACAAATGGCATGCGGAGATAACATGTCCAAATGATTCAGAGTTGATGTTGTTCAACAACTTTCAAGGAAAGATGAGGCATTATCTCAACAAGTTTGTCAAATGGGGATGCCTATTTACCAACTTATGGAGCAACCTCAGCAATTATTTCATCAACCTCAATATCCTGCTCGAAAATCTCCAATGTCATCCCAACAAACTCAGTCCCCTTTTCCCACAATCTTATTTTTCATTCCAACAACCTCAGATTGCTATTCATGATCATCAACAACCACAATTTTTATTTGAGAAATCTTGTCAACAATTCCAGCAACCTCAATATAACTTTCAGCAGGTTGCAGCAGTTTTTGAACCTAAGCAACCTAGCTTAGAAAATGTGATGATGGAGTTTATGGAGAAATCTCAAGAATCAATCAAGCACTTGGAAGCCCAATTTGAGCAACTAATTGACATATTGATTACAAGAGATGAAGTGGGCATTCCATGCAACACCACTAACTCCATGGACCATTACAAAAGGGACGGTAAGGTTGCTTATGATTCAAACATGCTTGTTGTTGATGATATTTATAATGTAGGTGAGCAAGTTGAGGAGGTGACTGACCAACACCATGAGCAATCTGATATGAAGCAACCTCAATTTTAAGAGTATAATCGAGATATCTTTAAAGATGAGAAGATTGTTGCTGAGGTGGATATAAAAGGAAAAATAGATTGCTGGCAATCCTTCATTGAAAATCAATCAAAAAAATCATGGAAAGAGGTGGACGTGATACAACAGAAGACTTCATACATTAGCTCACCTCATTCTACCTTTATTTATGAACCTCCTAAAGTAACTTTGAGGAGATTGGTGTCCACTTCAAACACCAATTGAAGCATTTTGATGAGCCCAAGCTCATTTTTCTACCTTTTGTAGGTGTACAAATGGAATAAGTATGGGGAAGCAACATGGAAATCCCAAATTCAACTTGTTGTTCCTCATCATACGTAATATCTTTTGGAACATAATTGTTTTGATTTATTTTGGTTATTTTTTTTAAGTTTCTTTTAAGTTTTCTTAATTTAAAGTAATAGTCTTACATATATGAATACTTAACCCTTTCTTATGCAAGTTGTGGTTTACGTCATCTAAGAAAGGAAATTTTTGGTTGAAAGAATTTTGTAAAAAGTAAAAATGAGGAGGAAAAATATTTCTTTAACACCTAATCATACATGTGGCACTTTCTCTATACACTTGGGTGACGAGTTATGCATGCAAGTAATAATGACTTTAGGAGGGAGTGATGTAACCATAGATAAAAGTTTACCCTAGAGATAGCTTATCATTGCACTCCCACTCTTCTTTTCAAATTCTTTTCTTTTTCAATTTAAATTTTTCTTAATTTATTAAGGCCTAATACATCAAGACCCCCTTGAAGTTAGCTTAGAAAACCCGATGCCACCCTCAACTTTCAAAAGGACCAGTTACCCCCCTCAACTTGGTAAAAAGGATCAGCTACCCCCCTTAACTTAGCCAAAATGCACCAGTTAGCCCCTCAATGCCACAAGTCAGAATCTAGTTGGTTTGACTTTTCAAAGATGTCATTTTTCTAATTTTTCTCTCTTTAACCAGAAGTTGACATGTGGCATTGAAGGTGCAAACTGGTGCATTTTTACCAAGTTAAGGGGGGTAACTGGTCATTTTTGCCAAGTTGAGGGGGGTAACTGGTCTCTTTGAAAGTTGAGGGTGGCATCGGGTTTTCTGAACCAACTTCAGGGGGGTCTTGAAGCATTTGGCCATTATTAATTTAAACTTCACATGCATGACATGCATTCTTTTTCAATTCTTTCCTCTAATTAACGTCACTTTTAATCCCATTTTAACACTAAGTTAGTTTCATTCATTCATTATTAAAAAAAATTTAACACATGCATCACTAATTTTGCTAATTAGCATTAATTCAAATTCGGTCAAATATCATTCTTATACTAATTAGTTTAATTTTAGTCAAAATTAATATTTTAGCTCCTTAATTAAGAGAATTGCATTTTTTTGTCCTAACTATATCCTGTTTCTTTCCATTTGCATTTATTTTTCCTATTTAAATATTAGTTAATTTACATTATTAGCTTAAGTAATGTTTTTCCTTTAAAATGCATCCAAATGACTTTTAAATTTTTGTTAACAAATTAAAATTAATAACAAATTTTTTTAGCCATGCATTAAGTGTTTCGACAGTTAAGCATATTCTCCTAAATTAGTTTTTCACTCTTATCCCTTAGAAAAATTTATCCCACTTTTTAAGCCTCAATTAACCTAACTTATCTTCTTTTTTAAAAAAAATTCAAATTTTTCAAAAGTTACATTTCATGCATGTTGATCGCGTTTGCATTCTCTTTACACCTCATAACCACTAAATTTTCTTTACTTAATTAATTTTCCTTACATTTAATTTTCTAAAAATTCCTCTCTCTCATTTCACTTTTTAAAAATTTCAAACTCTTCCCTCTCTCTCTTCCATCTCCACCACTTGAGGACTTCACACCTTTAATGAAGGTGAAAATGGAGAAGAGCTCTGCAAAGTTGGATCTGAATAGGGAGACCTCCAAGCCTACCTCAACCATGAATCAAGAGGAAGTCTAAGTGAGCCAGCCAAACAAAGAGGGGAAAATTCATTCTTCCTCCCAAAATAAAGAGTAAATGTCCAAACCCCTTTCACCCCAAATCTAGTATATTGCAACCACTTGTGCTAGGATTTATTTTACAGCTTATAGGTTGTTGCAACCTTTCATTCTTTTATTTTGATGATGCTTTGAGGACAAAGCATTGTTTAAGTATGGGGATGAAGGGCTGAGCCCTAATTTAGTTATTACTCATTGATATGATGATGATAACTCCTTATTTAATTACTTTTGTTTTTATACATTGCTGCTACCACTGTTGATTCCCTTCTTAGATAGGTTGCTGAAACCAAGTAATACCATTTTTAAGTATGTTTTTGAACTTGTTTTGTTTTGGAAACTGTTTTGTAAAGATGTTGTGATGTGTTATGCTATTTTGGTTATGCAATTTAGTTTTTACTGAATGCTTAGACTTTGGCATATTAATGATTAAATTACATGAGTAGGATTAATTGGCAATTAGACTTTAGACTTGTAAATAGGAGCTGTTTTTCATTTTCTTTGGCTAAATAAATGCAATCAAGCTGCTTTGGTGAGAATTTTGGGCGTTGAATATTTGCTTAATTTCTTGTTGAGTGAGCTAACATATGTAAATTATTAAACTAGAACTTGATTTGGTTTGTACTTGTTTAGACCACGTGTTAAATACTTACATAAGATGATGAAGGCATTAGGTTCAGCCCACTTTTTAGCCAAAAAGCCACCCAAAATGACACTAGTGGAAAAAGGGTCTATGGGGTTGCACTATTCAAGAGGGTTTAACTAAGAACCGTTGGGAAAAGCGTTTAAAGAACGTGAAAATTTACTATTGGTCAATACGGACGATTCTTTATACAGAACCATCCATATTGCTAAACTTAACATAGACGGTTAATGTCTGTTTATATTTTTCATTTTATATTTGAGCAATACGGACGTTTCTTTATACAGAACCTTTCGTATTGCAGAACTTAACCAATTTTATTGTTAATCATTACGATCGTTTGCTTAGATGTAACCTTCTGTATTGCATAGCCCCAAATTAATATCCCTAGAATCAGAAATTTGCTAAATCGCACTAAATCTGAAAAAACTACTTTTCTCCGTAAAAAAAGAGCTCCACCTCCACTGTCATTAGCTCCAACTTCGTCGCAACTGCTCCTCTCTCCGTCGTGGACTTCCTTTTCCTCTTTTCCTTCTTTTCTAGGCATGTTTTCATCTTCTTTCACATTCTTTTGAGATTAGGTCTTTTTCAGATTTTGGTGGTTTGAGTATAACATTTTAAATTTAGGTTCTTTTCCTCATTCCCTCTCGCTGAAGTCAACTACTTGAACTGAGAATCCTTGCTCATCTCTGTTGCATGTATTAAGTTAAGGTTAGTTTTTCAATTTAAAACTTAAAACCCCTTATTCTGGTTTCTAATTTCTCTACCTGGTATTCTATATAAGAAACAAGTATTCTATGTTGGTGTTTTTCAACTGCTTCTAAATAATTTTCTTATCTCTTTTAGAATGTTAAACATATATTCAAGTGTATATTATCTCTACCTGGTTTCTGTATTGTTATGATGTTTTTGTCACTGAAAATGTTTAATTACCATGTGAAATATCATTGTGAAATTAAAGATGATGTTTGGTAATTGGTAATAATAGATTTGGGAAATTGAATTAAATTTCATTTGTTATATAAAGAGGGTGAGCCCTGGCGCTGCAATGATAGATAGGTTCAAGCCATGTAACGATCCTCTGTCTTCTTGTATTGATGATGAATGAATGATTGAATGATAATTGAATTCACAGAAGAACTTTCTAATTCCCACTTCACCTATCTGCCTTTTGCCTATCATAACTTAGTTTGACTTCCTTCTATTTACGCCATCATTTATGCCAATAATAATCATTTCATTGATTCATGATTTAACTTTAGCTTTATTTTGAATAATGAATTTGGCCATATTTTTATCACAAAATCTAATCAATCAAATCTTCGTTTCTGTGTTCTTTGTTTGTTTCATTTCAGTCCCTTGACCCCTTTTACTTTTTTAATGAATTACAGTTATGCTTGTGTTACGATGATTGTCATTATCTCACTTAAGCATCTATTTGTTGTATATTGTAGGCATGAATTTTATCAGAAATCTGAAGAGGTTGTTGTGAATATCTTTACAAAGGGATTGCCTGCCAATGCTGATACTGTTGATTTTGGTGAACAAATTGTTATGCACAAGTAATTGTCTACTCAGGTATGCATTTGGTTATTGGAAAGTAATGCATACAAGATTGTGTAAGATTTGATTTCTTTGATTTAGGGAAAACCCTCCAAAATTGGTGATTTCGATCAATCCAACATACAACTACTTCGCGATTAGATCAACTCAACCATATGTTAACCCAACTTCAGGTTATTCAGTGTTTTTGTATTTTAGAGCATGCCTACGTTCTGAATGCTACATTATGTTACTGTGTCAATTTTTAATATATGTGTTATAACCACATCATCTTTAGGACAATCAATCTTGCAGCTGATTTTATAACCATGGAGATGATGGTCTCAGAGACATTGGTTGGGGGTCTGATTGGCATATATGGTTCCAACATCTCAAGGATCAGAAATAAATCTAGGGCCATGATCAAGGTGGGTGTATCATGTATCGTTTATGTGAAATCTAGCATTACCGTGTTATGAATTATTTTACTTAAAAAGAACTTAAAACACTTGGGCGAAATGGCTTTCTAATTGTTCTTGCCTAAAGAGGATAATAATACTTGTTACCTTCGTTTCATGATTTGTTCAAGAGTTAGATACTCTTGCATTGTATAATAATGCCTTTTTGACCCATTGTTTCCTTTCAATTGAGATTTTTTCATAAGTTGGTATCTATATTCAGGTCTACGGAGGAAAAGGAGAACAAAAACATAGGAATATACAATTTGGTGGCACTACTGAACAGGTACTTTCATTTCAAGTTACAGTAAAACATCTAAAACTAAGTTAGAATATAGCATGCAATTTATAGGTACTTTCATTTCAAGCTACAGTAAAACATCTAAAACTAAGTTAGAATATAGCCTGGGTTCTGAGTGCTACATTATGTTGCTGTATCAATTTTTAATATATGTGTTATAACCACATCATCTTTAGGACAATCAATCTTGTAGCTGATTTTGTAACCATGGAGATGATGGTATCAGAGACATTGGTTGGGGGTCTGATTGGCATATATGGTTCCAACATCTCAAGGATCAGAAATAAATCTAGGGCCATGATCAAGGTGGGTGTATCATGTATCGTTTATGTGAAATCCAGCATTACAGTGTTATGAATTATTTTACTTAAAAAGCACTTAAAATACTTGGGCGAAATGGCTTTCTAATTGTTCTTGCCTAAAGAGGATAATAATACTTGTTACCTTCGTTTCATGATTTGTTCAAGAGTTGGATACTCTTGCATTGTATAATAATACCTTTTTAACCCATTGTTTCCTTTCAGTTGAGATGTTTTTATAAGTGGGTTTCTATATTCAGGTCTACGGAGGAAAAGGAGAACAAAAACATAGGAATATACAATTTGGTGGCACTGCTGAACAGGTACTTTCATTTCAAGCTATAGTAAAACATCTAAAACTAAGTTAGAATATAGCATGCAATTTATTTTGTAAAGAAAAAATAACTAGTATTTGGAAATATTTGATCCAAATTGGGTAAGAGTGAAAAATATAGATTGGACAAATTATGTTTTATTTTATTCATCAAAATTTTAGGCTCTTCAATGTGTAACAGGTAGCATTGGAAAATATGTATTCTCAGTTGGTGAATGTGTAACAGAGTAGATGAATACGTTTATTCTCAGTTGGTGCAACAAGCTCAGTAGTCAATTTATGCTTTCCATTAAATACCCTCATGCCATCAGTTATCATGATTTGATTATGAGCTGTATGTTTCTGTAATTGTGTTGTGTGAAAGAACATATACTATTAGCTAGTACAACTAAGATTAATTACTTGTGGTAGGAAACTTTGGGATGTATATTTTGGAGTACTTAACTTGGATATTCCCGCTACCTTTTTGCAGATCAATTGTAAATGATGAGTTGCAGCTTTGCCCCTTTGCCATGCAGTAACAAAAATCCATTAGTCAAGTTCTTATTCTCTATACCTTGGCTTTTGTAATTTTGGTTTTTCCACTCTAAGTTTTTGACTTATATTGCGAGTATATTCTCTTTTTTCTGCTGTAGATTTACTCAAAGGGGTGAGCGAAAATTTCTAGTAAGTTCCCTTTCTCAACTCTTAATACTCAAACACCAATTTTACATGTACAAGTAAGTTCAATCTTTTTATTCTTTTTATGCAAGAATCAGAGCTCATTCAGTGGTCTTTTCTGTACCATGGGTTCGGATTAAGGGCAAGATGTTTCACCTGGTGTGAGGCCTTCATCTTCTCTCACTAGGAAGAGGTAGCCAAACCGACGTGACATCTTCTCTAAAGGGGAAGATATCTCACTTAGTGCAAGATCGAACTTATCTTCTCTCATTAGGAAGAGGTGACCGAACATATGTGACATCTTCTCTTAAGGGGAAGATGTCTCACTTGGTGTGAGGTCGAACTCATATTCTCTCATTGGGAAGAGGTGGTTGAACCGACGTGACATCTTTTCTCAAGGGGAAGATGTCTCACCTAGTGTGAGGCCAAACTCGTCTTCTCTCATTGGGAAGAGGTGGTTTAACCGACGTGACATCTTCTCTTAAGGGGAAGATGTCTCACTTGGTTTGAGGCCAAACTCGTCTTCTCTCATTGGGAAGAGGTGGCCGAACTAACATGATATCTTCTCTCAAGAGAAGATGTCTCACTTGGTGTGAGGCTGAACTCCTCTTCTCTCATTGGGAAGAGGTGGCAGAACCGATTTGACATCTTCTCTCAAGGGGCAAATATCTCACTAGGAGTGAAGGAGTCCCCTTTTCGATCTAGGAGGCTCTTTTAAGGCCGAAATAGTCTTATTGTACTTAATCAATCACGCGTATTTGTGCTTAAAAGATGATAAAGTAGGTTGAGGAGATTTGAAGCAAATAGCTTGCTTCAGGACAGGTGTGCTGAGGGGATTCGATGTAAATCACTCAATTCAGATGTATATATGATGATGGGTACCGAGGAGATTTGATGTACATCTCTTATATCATATGCATATATTTTGATGGGTGTCAAGGGGATTTGATAATCTCACTTCAGACTTGTATTTTTTAATTTTTGGGATTAGATGATCATCTTTGCCTCTTAATAATTAGCTTCCTATTTTAGGAAGACCTAGAATATTTTGGAAGGAGTTCATCAGGAAAAACCTTATTCTCTTGATGATGAGGGAACTTTGACTTCGGTGCTTTATTAATGTTATGGCTTCGGTTATGAGTGACTTATTCACAAATCTCTTAAACCTCTATTTATGAACTTGATGTATCATTTCAAGTAACCTTTATATGTCAGCTTTACAACTCAATTGTTTCAATGTATTCCTCATATGAGGTGGCATAGTCTCATTAGTAATATGGTGTGGTTGTGCCAAATATTTATCTTGTTATCAAATGAGGATTTGATGATAATTTGTACCGAGGGGATTTAATAATCTCTCACATCGGACTTGAAGACGAATCACCTTGTATGCCTCGGTTCATACCAGAGTGTTGGTGATGTAGCTCATATGTTTAATTGCATAACTTTACATTGGAAAAATATGTTTTTCCAAATTCCCTGCTTGGCGGAGATATCCTTCTCTTCGGTATACCAAGGTTCTTTAGGACCGAAATTTGACCTAGTTTTTTTATGTCAAGGCCGAGATAATCTCACTAGAATGCCCATGATGTGGCATGTTGTGTATGGCAGATGGATTCATTGATAATTTTGAAGTTCATTTATATGTAGCTCTTTTGGATTATCAATGCAAAGTTTTGAAGTTTTAGGTGGTTTAACCAAAGTAGATTCTTGGTGCCATGGCTTAATTTTGTCTTATTGGTGGTGTCACACAATAATCATGATATTTGGCTTTCTTCCGGTCGGGTTTGGCCTATTTCTTGCTAGAAGATGAGTTATTAAGCATGTTCGAATGATGCCCCTCCCTTGAAGTTGTGTCTTGGGCTCTTTAAGGCCTGAGTAATATGTGTTAGGGGGATTTTGGATGCGCCTTCGAGTTATAAATATGATAATGATGAGCTCCAAGAGGTTTTGATGCAAATCTCTCACGCCGGTCTTATATATTTTAAGAAATGTCAAGTTTGCTCACTTTGAGCTTTAAGGGTGCCGAGGGAACTTTGTACAAAATCTCTCACTTCGGATTTATGTCATTATAAGGAATGTTGAAATCCCTCATTTTGAGCTTATATATATTATCATTTATGAGAAGTTATATAGAGCATATATAGGAACTTATTTTTTTATTGCATAGTCATGCATATTCTTATTGAAATGAGCATTGGGTTAGTATAAACACACCTCTATCGTTGAGCCTTATCGATTGACACGATTTATGTGGCCTTCATTTTCATAGGTGTACAAATTTATCCTTTGTGCCACTGTTGAATATAGCACGAGTGTTCTCTCTCAAGTGTTCCACTTTAGGTACTCCTATGTACTAGTTGGCATTTCCATTACTCTATGCTTATAGTTATTGAGCCAACAACATTAGCTTTATATCCTTGCCCTCCATTTTCCATGGTGCGTTTGTTTTGGGCAATGGACAATCGATATTAGAAATACATACTTAAGCCAAGATTGAGTTGCATAGTTTAGGAGCATTTAGTAGGAGTAAAAACTCAAATCATATTCCAAGTAAATTATGCAGATTGAGGGAAGTCAATATATTATGCAGATTGAGGAGCAAAGTCAATATACTTCCAAGATTGGAGCATTTGAGGATGTGACATTTCATAGGATTAACTAGGCAACATTAATGTTATAGTGTATTCAACATAATGAATGAGATATGAGCATAATAGCATGCATCCACACTTGATAAAATCTCTTTAGTTGTGGAAGGTGACAATGAATGGCCAGATGGCCAGATCCTAGAGCAACTTGACAATAAAAAATTGATCTCAATTATTAACCAAGGTTAGCTCCCAAGGTTACAATTTAATAAATTCATAAGGGAATGGGATCATAGCAATTTTTTTAGCAACTTGGATCCAAAACCACTATAGAGACATGGGATTTGTATATAAAACATGACAATGCTAGTTGCATGCATATGATTAAATCATTTTAATCTTGGTAGGTGCTAACATGTTGTGACAATAACAACATGGGCAATCAAATGGATTGAGCTAGTGGCGAGGTCGAGCTCGAGCTCGCATAGAGGCTTGAGGTCGTGGAGAGGCAAGCTAGAGTAGCTAGTTCCAAAACCTGAGATATGGAGACTGGAACTATAGATATGGGGGCTATAGAGGCCAGATTTGCTACCACTGGAAGTGCAGTCAGTGATGCCGGAGTTTGAGGAGGAGCCAGATATGACGTTACTGTCTTTTCCTTCCTTTCTCGTTTTCTTTTTTCATTTCTCTCTCTTTTTTATTTATTCATTTCTTTTCCCTTGCTTTCATTTCTCTTTGGCCCCATTAACTCCCAGATCCGAAGGAGCTCCCATTTTTGGTAGATTGATCGAACTCCATGGGACAATCCGAAGGAAATTGCTTAATCAAGTGAACACCTTTTTTGCAGATTTTTCAGACTAAGGGTAAAAGATTCTTGTTTGATCCACTCTCACCGCACCAATGATGTCATGGAATTCAAAGATGGTTGATCTACAAGACAATAACGAGGTTAGAGGGCCTTGGACAGGTTTTCGGTGAAGGCTCTCCAACGCTTAAGTCAGTACGAGGCATAAAGATAATGTATGTAGAGTGAGGAGGTAGAATTAGATACCTGCCTTAGTGATTTGTGTCCTTTATAAAAGGATTGAGGTAGGTGAGGAGTTCCATGCTTTTAGGGTTACTCCTTGTGGGCCTTTATTAGGCAAAATGGACCCTCATAGGGGATGAGCTATAATATACTTTCATATCATTATGGAATATAATTTTAATATTTAAAATCTATGTTTTTTTCATCGCATTAAACTTAATTTTAAATGGGTCTTAGTGTTAAAAACCTCTAAGTTCTCTAAGGGCTGATCGGGTAGCTAGAGTCTCCGACATTTTTAAAGTCTAGGTACAGAATAGGTAACTTTGCATTTATCTATTTTCATTGTTTATTAGAACATTAAAATAATAAGTTCAATCAAAATATTATCAGTGTTTTGAAAAATATTGTTTAGGCTATGCTAGTTTTAAAATGGAAGCACAATGCTATTTAGCATTTTTTTAAAAAATTTTTGCATAGGTTCGTCTAAGCCCATCTAAGTCCACCTTAAGCTACATAAATTGATCTTCAAAATTGAGATGTTTTTCAAAAAAATCTCGCGTAATCCTCATATCTTCCTTGATCGATTTTTAATACACTAAATAGAAAATGTATAACAAATTATGAAAATATATGATAGTTAGTGATGTTTTTGGAAATTGTGATTTTTATCCCCATATGATGTTTCACCCTTTTAAACGTTTTTATTTTTTTATCCATTTTTAATATTTGATTTAATAAAATACCCCTTTTATTAAATTTTTAATACCCTATTTCCAAATGTTTTAATTACAACCGTTTCTTCCTTTTTAATTAACGTGATTATAGAAGTTTCAGACTTTGTAAGATTCTCATTTATCATTCACGTTGTTCATCTGCAATTCTTTTTTCTCTCATATTCGTTAATTCCCAATTTTTATTTCTTTTTGTTTTCATTTTCCATTATTCAGCAATGAATGAAATTGACATTATTATATATCATGATGGTTATTGGACTCCCGAGAAAGATTTCATTGTTTATAGTGATTGAATGTTCTGGTGAATTTAGCCTAAGCGCTTGTGAAACTTCAAGAACATAGAATTGATCGAAGGAGATTAATCTTTCCATACAATAGAAGATCAGATGGTCGGGGCTTGTCCTTGGGGTAGCCTCTGATGCCTAAGTCAGTAAATATGAAAGCTTGCTGAATATATATGATAAAGCCAATTGAGAGTGTAAAGAGTAATTAACCTTTAATGGTAGCAGGCCTTCTTCTATTTATAGGCTTATGATGATTCCCCAAATTGTGGTAGTTGGAGGATTCAATATGGGATCGTGATCCCTAAAATAAAGGAGGACTTGGTCCAAGCTTTATCCGCTCCGCATTTCTTGGTAGTTGATGGTTACTTGTTTGGCTGCTTCTACCAGCTTAATGGATGCCATCTCAACATCGAGGTGGATGTTACAACATGTGATTGAGTTCACCATATGAGGCATATCGAGGTGGGTCGTCACTATAGCAAGGAGCGTTCGTTTCAAGGAATGAGCCATCAACTATAACTTGAGATTGAGGCGTGTTGTCAAAAATATAGTTTCTTATCAAAAGTCCCCCCATAAGTTGGGGAAGTTTTTTAAAGCTTCTACCATCTTGATGGTAACGTCGGCTCGGCCTAAAAGTCTCCTGGAGTTTGTGATTTTACTGCCAGCTGTTGGAATACTTCGTAAAGCACATCATCCTTTCAAAAAGTGCCACATGTCCTTCCAAAACCATCCGCCTCTTCAAATTCAAAAACCCCTTACAAATGGCACCCTTTTCACTATTTTCCACTTTTACTTTTTTCGATCTCTCATCTGCACTTCATTCTAGCGACGGTGCTTTTGACAAGGATTCCCACCAGCTTTACTCCGGTAACATTTGCATCCCCACATTCTGACCAAGTTCCTTCCTCAGTTCCAATCGCAAGTGAGTACTTCATTTGGATGTTTTCCTTTGCGTATTCATATAGTAACCTTGTTGATTGTAATATTGCCTTTGCTTTTGCATGTTTTTTATTGAATATTTCTATTTTTCTCTCCCACTGGTGGGATTGCCATTGGTAATATCACCGCACCTTTGAAATTTGCGATTTTATTGTTGTAGTTCCTTATGGCATGGGGAAAGTCGTCGGAAAACCCTTTTCTTGGCATTTTCTGGCCATTTCCTTGTTGATTCGATGTCGTTTTCAGCAAGGATCGGTGGTAGGTATTTTAGGGGTTAAGCCACACTTTAAGGTTTGGAGGCCATGTTGGGCCTGTCCTCTAGGATGGGCTGAATTCCGGAAGAAGGCCCATTTATTTAGGCAGACTTCCCCGGGGCGGTGCCAATTTTGAGGTTGTGGTCTAACCTTTCCTTATTTATTTAGGATGAGCTCTTCTAGTAGTTCCAGTGGTGACATTGCTTTCGCTAGGGCCTTTAACTGCTTGACGAGGCTTAATTTAGAATTGGACCGTCTTTTGGCCCAGCCGGTAACCATTGATCGAACTAACCAATGTCCCTTTATTAGGACTAAACGAAGGGCATGGAGGAAAATGATTGACCAACAACCTCATCCTGAGCAATGGCCCTTAGTTGATTCAGACGACTCATTAATCAGAGTCGTGGATGAATATGAGGGAGGTGAAGGCTCAACGAAAGGGGCCGACCCTAATCAAGAGTCCGGGATATCGCATCCTTAGCATGCTCCGAGGCAAAGGCGAGGATAGGCGACGCAAGCTCCCAAGAGGGTGCGAAAAAGCTGTGCAAGAAGCCCCATGCCTCAAATAGAGAACATGGTGTCCATTTCTCATGAAGTGGACATCTGTTTCGAAGCGCAGGTGCACAAATGACTAATCGCCAAGCCATGTTTGCTCCCGGCTCAACACGAGAAAGTCCACACTCCTCTAAAAGGCTACTTCAGCATATATATGGAACAAATTTAGGCCGGGTTCACCTATTCTCTGCCTGAGCAGATCGTGAGGCTTCTCGCTGATTGGGGTGTATGTCGGGCTCAGATACACCCCAATTATTGGTCTAACATAGTGGGCCATTATCAGATATGCAATAGCCTCGAGCTCAACTTCGACTTCGTCTTCTTCAATCAATTAGTGTTAATGAGGTAGAAGTTGTTTGAAGACCATCTCCATTTTAGCAGTAGGGACAACTTCTATTTCTTTTCGGACCGGCCATAGTCGATTCGCAACTTCAAGGAATTTTTCTTCTATATAAAAGTGGACCTGGCTTATCCTCCATTTCTGACTTGATGAAGGGAGGACATTCTTGAGGTGTTTTCCTTGAGAGGACTTGAGCCGGACTCCCGTGTCGAGATCTTTTACCGGTTGGATCAAGAGTGATGGTCATTGTCAACCATCTCTTGGGCCTTTTTAAACAACATCAAAGTCATCAAATGGGATGGCCCAGACTTTGTGTACTATAATGGTGAAACCGATATCCCTAGTAAGCTTATTTCTTTGTTATTATTTTTTTAGGATATCATCGTCTCATCTGAACACTTTCCTTAACAAACATTTAGCTAAAGGTACCAAGGACCTTCTACGGGAGAACCAAAAGAAGGAGGCGGAGAAGATCGACTTAACATAGGATGACATCTCCAACGTGGCCCCACCTAAAAAGGCCATAGGCCGAAAGAGAGTACGGGAGGAAGTCCCAGATGTTGAGATGGTTTCAACTGAAGCGACACCTAAGAAGGCACGAGAGGTAAACTATCGAAACACTTTCTTTATATGTTGATAATTTTTCTAACATTTATTCTTGTGTAGAATCAAGTGGTGTCCTACTCGGGCCGCGCCACACCAGTTACCTCGACTCCTGGCATCATGGTCTCTCCATCTACCCACTTCAAAGAGAGCTTCTTGGAGCTGGCTGGTCCTCAAGGTGGACTAACCAACCCTCAGGTGCAACTGGCGCTCCGCTATGTACTTCTCCTACCTCGGGAAAGGGAGGCCTACAAGGAGGAGTCAAGCACCTGCATGACTAGGATGATTGTGGAATAGCTCTTTGATGTAAGTATTTCTTTCTTTTTGTCTAAGTTATTTTCATTTCAACCCCCTTTTATACTTTTTGCAGGTTATGTCTCGATATGTGGAGATGCATCGAAGGTTCTCCAACCATGCCAAAGTGAAGGCGGAGCTCCAAGTGGCGAGGGCTAATCTCCAGGTAGCCAGGAAGGAGGTGACGATGGCCAAATAGAGGGAGGCCGAGGTGGACTCGAAATAGAAAGAAACCACCCGGGAGTTGGAGCGACTTCATGAGGCTCATGACCAGCTTCTTGAACGCAACACCGACTTAGAGAAGGATATCTCCCGCATCTAAGAGGAGGTTGTGGTAACTCGGGGGGAGGTTGAGGCCCTAAAAAAGAAGTGCAAGAAAGGGACATCAAGCTGAACTATCTCATGGGGAAGATGGCCAAGATGTTTGGGTCTCATCTCATCGAGGCTGTACGCAAACATTGGCCGAAGCTGGAAGATGATATGGTCCTTAATGTGCCCTTTCCAACTTTTGAGGAGCTTCCCGATAGTCCTCCTGAGATGGTGGTGGATGGTGGCGAGGCCCAAGCTCTTTCGAGTGGAGAAGATAAGCCGTAGAATAGGGTTTTTGTAATTTCATTTTTTGCCAATCTTTTGTAACCAAACAATTTCTTAATTAATGAAAAGTACTTTGCTTCGCCTCAATATTTACTTTTTTACCGCCATTTAACTTGTATCTATGTTGTGATTTATCTGTCTCAAAGAGTTGTTACTTGCATTTGTTGATTTGTACTTAGAACAGATTACAAATGATTAAATTCTAGTGCTTTGTTAGCCAGTGTAGGTCTAGGGGATGCCACCTTGTTAAATACCTTCCCAAGGAAAATACTAGTGGGAAAATATCCAAGGGGAGGAAAAGAGTGCGGACATCTATTTCCCTAGCCATTTGTGGTTTTGCAGTATGGTCTCAGGTTTGAGATATTTCACGTTCTTGGTAGATCTTTGCCTTTGATGTCGCTGAGGTGGTATGTAACTTGACCTAGAACTTCCTTCACCTTATATGGCCCTTCCCAATTAGCACCAAATTTTCCTTTGCCTTCTTGAGATTGTGAGGCAGTGGTGTTTTTAAGGACCAAGTCACCTTCCTTGAGCCATATCTGCAGTCGTGGTATTTAGCGAACTTAGCCTTGTAAGCAACCATTCGGATGTAGGCTCGTTCCCTTCTTTCTTCAAGGTTACCTAGGTGGTGTTTCAGGTTGATGTCATTTTACTCCTCAGAGTAGTAGACGACTTTATCTAATGGGGTGGTGATTTAAACAGGGATCATGACTTTCACCTCTTGGACCAGGGAGTAGGGCATCTCGCTTGTTGGTCTGCAAGGAGTGGTTCGATAGGACCATAGTACGCTAATGAGCTAGTCTAGCCAAGATCCTTTGTTTCCTCTTTCAAGGCGCTTCTTGAGTCCTTCTCCCAATGTTCTATTAGTGACTTCCATCTGGCTATTCATCTAGGGGTGCACCACTGAGGAGTAGTGATTCTTTATCCACAGCCCTTAGCAGAATTCTATGAACTTCTTTGATATGAATTATGTACCAGTGTCTGTTACAATTTTCCTTGGAATCCTTAATCTTGTGATGATATTTTTCCAGATGAAGTCGATGACCTTCTCTAAAGTGATGGTGCTGATGACGACCGTTTCGACCCATTTAGTGAAGTGGTCGATTTCCACAACCACGAACTTCCTTTTCCCACTAGCCATTGGCAAGGGTTCTTCTATGTCGATTCCTCATGTTGAAAAAGGCCATGCAATTATGAGTGGCTGCTGGTTGGCTTGGGAAACGTGGGTCTTTTAGCATGTACTTGGCATGGGTGATAGTTCTGGATGTACTTCGTGGCATCCGCCTCAACTGTTTGCCAATAGTTACCAGCCAGACTTACTCTTCGCACTAGAGTGGAGGCTGCCTGATGGGATTCACAAATTCTTTCATGTATTTCTTCCAAGATATTTTTCCCTTGGGATGGGGTTATGCATTTCTGCCAGGCATCCGCGTAAGATCTTCTGTAAAGATCACCATCTACAAGGGAATATCTTGCTGATTTTTGCACTATTTTAGAAGCTTCCTCGCTATTACCTAGGAGGTTGCCTTCTCTGAGATAAGCAATGATGGGCAGCGCCAATCATGGATGCCTTCCTCGGTGCAAAGTATTTGTTCTTCCTCACAGCAATATAGATGAGAACTTCGTAAAGGCTGCTTGGCTTATTACAACCTTTTCGATTTGAGGCAGCTTTTGCCAATTTATCTGCCATCTCATTTTGCATTTGAGGGATGTGCTCGACTTTCCATACCGTCCCTTTCTTCTATAGGCTTTCTATCAAGGTTTGCACCTTGTGTAGGTATTTGACCATACTTTCTTCCTTCGTCTCAAAATTTCTATTGATTTGGTTGGACACCAAACTTGAATCGCTTTAGATGATTACCCTGTCAGGAGCCAATTCCGTTGTTAGCTCCAGTCCTTTGATCATGGATTCATATTCGGTGGTGTTGTTGGTGGTTGGGAAAGCAAGCTTGACCACATAGGTGAGACGAACTCGGTTCGAGCCCTCTATTAATACACCAATGCCAGCTCCATCGCTAGATGAGGCCCCGCTGACATAAATGACCCATGGTTCAGTCTTCACCACCTCCGTTGGTTCAAGCCTGATGAATTATACTACAAAGTCGGCCAAAACTTACTCTTTCAAGGCGGTTCTTCCTACGAATCGGATATTAAACTCGCCTAGCCTTACTGCACATTCCGCCATTCTGCCTGATGTCTTGGGCCTTTGGAGCAATTTCTTTAGTGGAAAGCTCATTCGCACTATAATCGAGTGCGCTTGAAAATAGGGCCTGAGCCTCATTAAGGCGGAGATTAAGCTCAAGGCTAACTTTTCAATCTTGGAATATCTTACCATGATATTTTTTAGCACTTTACTGGTGCAGTAGATGGGATGTTGCTTGTTATCTTCCTCTCTTACCAAGACCACCACAACTTCCTCATCTGTTGCTAACAAGTATACAAATAGTGGCTCCCATGGACTGGACGGCTGAGCATTAGGGGGGAAGCCAAGAACTCTTTAAGGTTTTCGAAAGCAAGGTCGTAACATTTGTCCCACCTGAAGGCTTTAACCTATTTTATTGCTTTATAGAAGGGCAAGCACCTTTTTGCAGAGAAAGAGATGAACTGTTCCAATTCATTGATCCAGCCATTGAGACGTTGTACCTCATTCAGGGACCAAGGCGGTTTCATCTTAATGATGGCCTCGATTTTCTCGGGGTTGGCCTTTATCCCTCTTTCTGAAATGAGGAACCCAAAAAATTTATCGCTTTTTACTCCAAAAGTACATTTCTCTAGGTTTAACATGAGGCGGTATTTCTACACTGCTTTGAACACCTTCTCAATATCTACACCTTCTCAATATATGCACCTTCTCAATATCTGTTGCGTGGTTGGCTTCATCCTTGCTCTTTATGATCATATCGTCTACATACACTTCAACGCTTTCACCAATCAGCCCCTTGAACATTTCGTTCACAAGCCTTTGGTAAGTGGCCCTAGCATTTTTGAGCCTGAATAGCATCACTTTGTAGCAGTATGTTCCCTCGTACATGATGAAGGATGTTTTCTCTTAATCCTTAGGGTCCATTGGTATCTAATGATACCCCGCTTTGGCATCTAAGAGGGAGTATACTGCAAATCTAGCAGTTGAGTCTACTAGCTCATCAATGCTAGGTAGAGGATAACTATCCTTGGGGAAGGCTTTGTTTAGATTTGTGAAGTTTATGCACATTCACCATAAGCCATTAGACTTCTTTACTAGCACCACATTTGCTAGCCATTCGGGGTACTGTACTTTTCGAATGTGGCCTACTTCAAGTAACTTTTTTATTTCTGTCTCGATTGCCTTCTACTGCTATTAGGTATGTTTACCCTTCTTTTGCTTGACTGGTGGGACGGACGAGTCAATGTCCAGGCTGTGATACATAACTTCGGGTCGTATACCCTTGATGTCCTCTTATGACCATGAGAATGTGTGTTGTTGTTCCTTCAGCACTTTTACCATGGTGCTTTCGCTTCTTCTTTCAAGTCCTTGGCGATTTTGAGTGTTTTGCCTTCTTCTATGGTTAGGACTTCCAGGTCTCCTACCGGTTCTGCTCTTTCATTCTCTTCTACCTCGAGAGAGGCTGTTTCCTTTTGAATGGATGCTACATAAGCTTCCATAGCCACCTATGGGTTACCCATTGCTACCAATGTTCCTTTTTTGGTTGGGACTAGGAGGGTTAAGTATTGCATACAAATTATGGCTCCCAACTCGACTAAGTATGGTTATCCCAATATTATATTGTAACCGACCCTAATGTCAGCGATGACGAAATCTACTTCTCCTCTCCAGGCTACGTCCTTGTCCCCAATTTCTACCTCCAAGGTGATTTATCCTATTGATGGGGTGAGCTAGCCCCCGAGTTCTACTAGGGCATTGGATCCCGTTGGATTCTGCTGTGTGTTTGCAAGATTTTGGCTATACTCGTTCTGAAAGACTTATCCCCGGAAACGGTGCCAAAAAATTGTTCACCACTTTTCTACTGATAATATAAAAGTTCTAAGTTGAACAGGTGTTGTCAGTACCGCCTATCAAATACAAAAATGATGATGACTACAAGTATTCAGTTGCGATGTAGTTTTAAAAGATATCGATCCCACAGGGAAGGAATTTGGTTTAAAAGACCAACTAGAGTTACAGAATAAAAGAAATAAAATAATTTATAGGGTTTGGATGGTAAACTAATGAATAGACAGATGCATGAA
>CATIWQ010033192.1:0-17740 GCA_949673415.1 Euphorbia schlechtendalii
TAGTTAATAAAAATGAGTTAGATTTTTAAGAAATTTTATTTTCCTACCATTATTCATCTTAATTTCACTTCTCAAATGGATGATTTCTTTTTTCATTTGTGAGTAATATGATTTACTGAATGAAATTGAATCGTTGAGATGATTAATTTGATATTGATTGACATAATTGAATTGAGGAGCCTGATTTTTTTTGTTAATTGAAAATTGAGGCTACGATTTCATAAAGACTATTATACCAGGAATATTAACTCATATACTGGAGGTACATGCTTTCATAACATGATGTTTTACTGCAAAATAAAACATGATATAAAGTTCAATTATGAAATGTTCAAATGTTATCATGTATAATAACTCGTATACCATGTATAATATCTCATATACTAGATATAAATACTATTATACCGGGTATAACACCTTCATATAATGGTTTTTGCTACAAAATCGAGTATACTATAAGATTGTCAGATTTGCTATAATAATTTTGGTATGATAGTCAGTATACCTGGTATAACAGGTCGTTTACCAAATATAAGACATTTATAATATGTTTTTTTTGTGTAAATTTGAGTTTTTTCTTCAAATATAAGAATGTAATAGCTCGTACACTAGGTATAACAGCTATTATACCAGGTATAACAACTATTATATCAGATATAACAGCTATTATACCAGGTATAACAGCTATTATACAAAGTATAATGTCTTTATAAAATGGTTTTTGCTGCGAAATTGCGTATAGTCTAAAAATTATTATACAAAAGCCATGCAAATACAAAACTAAGGAAAAGGAAAAATAGAAACTTAAAAATAGAGGAAAGTGAAAATATTTTACTGTCAAGGCAAAAATAAAAATATTTTGCCCAAACAAGGGATTTGTTTATATTTCCCATAAATTTAAAAGAAAATTAATAAATTATTTTGAGGCTCATCAACTTCATGGGCTTAACAAATATAACCTTAAGTTCTTACTTTCACGTATTAACTTCGTATGCCATTTTTTTTGAAAAACAACTTCGTATGCCATTAATATCATGTTACTTTTTTAAGTGTAGCATTTTTACTTTTCTCACTTTTCTCATTTTGAGATATATGCAAACTTAGAGTATCTTTAGTAGCTTGTTTATTCCATAAATTGTTTTGACATATAAGAAAGAATAGGCAATCAATTTGAAAATGTATCTTTAGTAGCCTGTCTAACCTATATTCTCTATATGATGTGACACCTATGTGTAATCATTAATTGTAGACAATATCTATTTGATTGTCTAAATGTAGACAATCAAATCGACATTGTCTACAGTATATACATTTAAAATGGAATAGACAATAAACTACTCGTATCTTATGAATAAACAGTATCTATTTTTAAAACTATTGTCACATCATCAAAAACAATTTCTATTCTGCATGACATCTAGATTTGGAATACACAAACTACTAAAGATGCTCTTATACTAGGACGTTGATATAGTTATTTTTTTCCCAAATGAGGAGTGTGAGATGTTAAACTAATCATGCATGCATAATTCACAACTTTAAAAACTAAATGTTATTCACAAAAAAAATATAAAATAAAAGTGAATGCGTGTAATTTAATTTTATACGCTTGATTGAAAGTTGAGCGGTCCAATGCATAAACCGATTAGATTGAGGGTCTCAAATACTTTTTACAATAATAAAATTAGAATTAGAGTTTATTCATTAGAACCTAACTAAATAATATCTTTTCTATAACAAATATGCTATGACCAATATTAATTGATAATAATTGAATACTACAAGACTAAAACTGTAACAAATCATATAAAATGCATAAAACGTAATATAAAAACCGAATTGACAAGCGAGAGTAACCCAAAAGACATCTTTCGCCTGTGCGAATGTGTAATACTAAATACATAAATACTATGGTGAATAAAAAAAAACGAGAGACCCTGACATAGTAGCATAAAAATACAAATGGCAGAAGTAGGATAAATTTTAATTTTAAAAGCAGATACGTGAAAATAGGGTCCAGAATCCAAAACATTTCATATAATCAATACACGTGTTAATTTCTTTTCTTTTATCAATTATATGATAATAAATAAAAGCAAAATAACAATTTATTTTAAATTCGATTTTATACAACTTTTATTTTTAATTTGCATTTTTCTTCTTGACTTTTTACTATATAATAGCTGAATGTATAGCAAAAATAGTGAAACTTAGACTATGGGGTAACTGATGTGACTCAACTGCTTTCTCTAATAATTCAGAACTAATTAATGTGAAAGATTCCAACTGTCTTATTTTTAGTTCCTTTTCATATTTAAGCCCTTCATTTTCGTGTTCATATTGCAATAGTACTGATAACCAAAGCGGTTGTAAAATAAATTATAATTATAAACTGAATTTTAATTTAAAATAATAAATTTTTATTATCAAAGTAGAATGATCTCTCTTGTTGAAGAAATAATCTTGAGTTAAATATTTTGTAAATAGAACAAATAATTTTGAAATAAATTATCACGACAATGTGCAGTGTGATATAATGTAAAAGTAACTTTGATTGAAAGTAAGATCTATCAAAATTTGCATTTAAAATTTAAATGCAAATGTTAAAACCATTCATTAATTCTTTTTAAAAGCATTTTAGACAGTTTGAATGTACATAGAAAGAACTAGCAACCGTTTTTATTGACTTTAAAGTGATAAGAAACGGAGAAATAAAGCATTTTTATGGTGAAGGTAAACCTAAATTTTAAAAATTAGAGAATATTTTTTCAAAAATAAAATAGAAGTCTTCAACAAACAAATATCATTGTTTTTCAAAAAAAAAAATAACAAATATCATTAATCAATTTTACCCATCACTCTATTATATGAGGAGGCCGGTAACCAATCATAAATAAATAAATCCTCATTGCTTATTATTACTAACACCTAAAAAATTGGTGGGTGAAGCTATATGGACACTTTTTTTTTATGTATAGTAAGAAAATGATTATAATATCAGAGGACTCTATCATCCCATTTATAATTTGATTGTTACAGTTGATGATATATAAATATTGTTGTTTATAGTTTTTTATTTTCGACATAGTTAAATGTATAATTCATTACTTTCGACAGTTTCGACCACAAATAAGTAAATGAAGACAAACATAACTTTTGTTTTCTTAACTTTTACAATTTTTTATGATTCTTTTTTAAATCATTGATGTTTCTAAATCATGACCACAAACACAATATTATTACAAAGAATACTATATTTGCAATTATATACTATGTTTTAACAAGTTATTGTTAACAAATTCTTTGAATAAATCAAAATCCTAAACAACAAACAAGTTATTGTTTAGTGTGATTGTGAGAGTTATTTAATATAATGGGTTAGCTAACGCTAATGCTTATTTTGAAATCATTATTGATTTAGTTATAGTATATAGTGTCTCTAATTCGAGGAACCAACATTTTTCTACTTTTCAATGTTTAATTAAGCAAAAAAGTCCGGTTAACTAGATAATATATGTGTGCCTAAGATAAATGTTCCCTCAACAATATGCCAACATGGGACTTTCGTACAGAGGGTCGGTCGTCCTTTAACTTAAAAATAACATTTCATACAATTTCAGCCTTGTATGGGAACATGAAAACATAAATTAATAAGATGAAGTGGATAAATGAGATTGGTAAAGTGTCATGTTCATAAACATAAGTGGGAAGGCATGTGGTCTCAAAAGATGGCAGCATTAGCATTAGCTAATATCACCGTTTCTTGCCCAAATGGTCCACTATGCTGTCATGTAGGCCTCTCTCAACAGTGACTCTGAGTTGGTCCTCGCAATATCCACATCTCATTTAATACTTTATAGAGCAATTCCATATATTATGTGGCCGTTATTGGTTCTGTCAGTTTTGTATAACATGGGTCCGGTTGGCTGTTATTAATTCAGCACAAATACATGTTGTGAAAGATCAAATCAAAACCCAAAATTATCATTTTGTACTGCTACCTAGCCTGTTCGTCGGGCGGACCGGACCGGATTCGGGCCGAGCTTGGCGGGTTTTCTACTAAAAACGTTAATCCAAGCCTGGTCCAAGTCCATACTTTTGAACTTCGGGCTCGGGCCAGGCTTGGATCGGGTTTACAAGGTCATTTCAATCCCATTGATATTTTTTTAATATAAATTTTTTTATCTAATTAAATAGAAAAAATATAAAATAAGTAATAATATGTTCAACTTTTTTAATATCATTACTTTGTTTACTTAAAATCATCAAAATTTAGTAACATTTATCATAATCAAGTATACAAATTTAATAGAATAAAATATAAAATATTAATATAATTATAAATTTAATGTATAAATATATAATATATAAATAAATAAAATTATTCGTCGGGCCGGGCATGGGTATTTATATTAAAATCAAGCCCAACCTCTAAATCTTCGGGCTCGGGCGACTTTTTTAAAAAACAAGTATCCAAGCCCGGCCAGTTGAAGCGGGCTTGGACGCTAGGCCCGCGAACAGGTCTACTACTACCCGATTCAAAGTATGCACCACAATATTTGCGGTTCTAGGAACTCAATAAAAAAGACGAGCTAAAAAATAGAGATAAGCATTTATAATCCGAAATATCGAACAATTCATCGATATATCAAAGCTTGATGTAGAGAGGTATTATCAAATTCAATCACTAAATGAATGTAACCAACCCATTAGTCTAATATAATGCCTCCATTACACCCGACTTTGGAAAAACACGCAAGAGCCTCCCAACCTGATCACCACTCCATAGCTGATTTTCACCTTATCATCAAAAGCATGAGTCATCTGAATATGTTATGGTTACTATTTGTTATTGTTTTTCGCCTTGTACATTTTATCTGGAACAACTGATACCAAAAGAAGACATTAAATAAGTTTACGAGAGTGCACATATAGCTAATTTGATATTGTTTTATTGTTGTTTCAAAAAGCTCTTTCTTACAAACTTTTTCGAAGCAATAATTTTGGCATTTACAAATAATCCCATGCTATTTTCAATTTTTTATTTAAGAGGAATATGGATTTTTTTTGAAAAGGATGCTATTTTCAATTTGCTCATATGAATTGTATATACCTTTTACTTGCATTGTGTTGAAAATATCTGGTACATCCGTGAGCGGGTCAATTGGGTCACGAATCCGATCCAATATGGGTAATTGGATTTAATTGGAGAATGAAATAAATCTAAGAACTTTTATTGTAATTCTAAGGACTTAAATGCAATTGATTTTCTCCATGAAGGATCAAATGGAACTTTTCCATTTTTCTTGTCCATATACACAAGTTCAACGTATATATCAACGGATTAAAATTTTAGAATTCTTTTTTATATTAATTTTCCAATCAAACATTCTCTCTCAATTACTTGGTTTGTCATCATTTCTTCGCCGAATCTCAGAAGAAGTCGTGTAAAAGGATTAATATCCGACACACTGTAATTTATTCTTCGAATATGCCTAAATCTTCGAAAGTTTTATTACGACGTTCTTCGATCTTTGGGCATGGAACATGTTTATATCTGAATTCGTTTTTGTTGGTTCTGTAAGCTTAGGATAATCGGTCAGAGGGGGGGTGTGAATGACTTTAAGTTGTTAAAAACTTGTTTACTTAAAACTTTGTGAAGTTAAGCTAGTTTGCAAATTAAAAGTGGAGCAAAAAACAGTTGAGTGCAAAATACAAAAACTGAACGTAATTTTGTTCAAGCTGATGCTGAGTAAACTTTACTCAATCACAAACATGTTTTATGCTGAGTTAAAATAGAGAGAAAAGTTCGATATTATGCTAAGTGAAAAAATGCTGCAAAGAAAACAGGATGTTGAGTGAAGGAAATAAAACACATGATTTATCATGGTTTGAACACTGTCTACTTCATTCCTCGGATTCCTCTTCAATGTTTTTTCTCTTTAGGTCTTCAATTTCTTCCCCTTGTGAGACATGCTATATAGGAGGATTTGAACGTTGCAGTACGAGATTAAACTGTTGATTAAGGCCCTGTTCTCTTCACCTTCAATTTGGTTCAGTTAAGTTAAGTTAAGTTAAGTTAAGTTCAGTTCAGTTCAGGTCCATTAAGTTCAATTAAGTACAGTTCAGTTCAATTAAATTTAGTTCAGTGAATATCTATTAAGTTCAATTCAGGTCTATAAATTTTAATTTTAATAATGATTATTCTAATTAATCTTTATTAAAAATTAATAGTAATAATAACAAAAAGAAGAACAATGATAAAAATATTAATATAGAAAAATAATTATTATTTAATGTAGTTAATATTGATTACAAATATAGTAAAAATAATTTTTAAATAGTGATAATTACTAGTGTTATTGATATAGTAATAGTATTAATATTAATGTAATTACAATATAATAATATTTTTATTTATAATTATAGTATTAATTAGTTAGAAAATGTGATATGAAATAATAAAATAAAAATATTTATTAATTAAAATAACTATTACGTTTTCGTAATTCAATTATAAGTGATAATTTGAATCCAAACTACAATAATTATTATTAGTTCACATGTAATTGTAACAATAATTATTATTTGAATAACAAAATTTTAATTAAATGAATTTACGTATTGTAACAATTTTTTATTATTAATGGTATTAAAATTGTATTATTAATTATTGTATACAGGTACTTATTAATAATATTATTTGTAACAATAATTAATAATTTATTTATTTTTATATTTATTAATTATTTTAATAATTAATATATTTATTATTAAGTTCAAGTTCATTAAGTTCAGTTCAATTCAGTTAAGTTAAGTTAAGTTCAGGTCAGGTCCATTAAGTTTAGTTAAGTTCAATTAAGTTCAGTTAAGTTAAGTTCAGTTCAGGTTTCAGAAGTCCAAGAGAACATGACCTAATTTCTCGCCAAGTCTTGTCCTTCAAACTTGGTTTGTGTTGTAGAGAGAGTGCGGGATGCAACATGTTAGAATCCTAATGTTACAGGTTTGCATAGCATTTCTGAAATGTTGCAGATTTTTGGACATTAGTAACTACACACCAACAATTCGTAGTGAAACCCTTTTGCCTTTGAATATGCTTTTGTTTTCAGCACCAAATCCTTTTTGAAACCTAAAACACATCAAACTGAAATATTCTGTTTGGCATAATAAGTTAGAGGAAAACAATGTCTAACAGCACAACATTTAAGTAAATAATGCAAGTTGAGTTCAATTTTTAAGTAAATCCGGATGTTGAGTTGTTTTGCTTTTCACAATAACTCAATAAAGGAACTTAAGCATCCTAAATCATAAGTAAATTAAATGCATAAATAAGCTTCCTGAGTAAGTTTCTCTTAACTAAACTCAAGATGGCTACTAAATTCATAATTTACTTAGTACCGAACTGAATTTGTTGTTCTAGTTAAATTGTTATTCCAATACTTAAAATACTGTGAAGTATTATTAAATTGGGTTTAGTAGTTTTGATTTACGTTTTACATCACATCATTGACAAGATGTTAAATTGAGAATATTTTTATTGTAACATTTGTTACTTTTTTTTGTTACATTTGTTACTTTACTTGTTTATAATTCTATAAAAGGAATGGTGAGGGCCAGAATGTCTTGGTGAAGGCTACATGCATCATGTGAGAGTGAGAGCTCTGCCAGGTTCTGTAGCCTATATATAATATGCTTCTTTTCTTTGCATACGTGCCAAACGACCTTCTGTTTTGTACATAAATCAATTAAGGCAAAAACAGATACTAAACTATTGATCTTAAAAAAACATTACATTATTATTTATATAAAGTTGATTTTTAATTTTTATTTTTCTGAAAAGTTTAATATGCTCATATTGAGCATCTGACTAACGGATAAAATCTGAATGGTCCACAAATATAAAATACATATCAATTTCTTAACGAGTCTATATAGAGGATCAAACACTACTCAATTTGAGGAGTACACTGTTTCTTATCAACTGATAACGAGAACTTATGTTTTACTATTTATGATTATAATTTAAAAGATATTTATAAGAAAATTTTGATTTAAAAGTAAGACAATGAAATGATTCTCATAAC
Source organism: Euphorbia schlechtendalii (assembly GCA_949673415.1). Classification (NCBI taxonomy): domain Eukaryota; kingdom Viridiplantae; phylum Streptophyta; class Magnoliopsida; order Malpighiales; family Euphorbiaceae; genus Euphorbia; species Euphorbia schlechtendalii. The sequence goes on from CATIWQ010033192.1 coordinate 8,085, forward strand.
TTATTCCTTATAAGAAACTTTTAAATTATAAGTTAAAAGGAAAGAAGTTTGGAAAAACACCCCACAGTATCTTTACTTTTTTTTATACATTTTCAAGGAATTCAATTTTTTCTACTGAAAATGTTGAATAAAAGCCATACAACATTATTGATAAATAGTTAAAAATCATAGAGCTAATGCCTCGGGATGTGCCTCAATTTGTCAAAAAACCTGCTATCCCCCTAATCTTTCAAAGTGATCTGTATTAACTCAACTTTCAAAAAGCGCATTACTTTGCTTGCCGAACACCATGTGTCAATTGGTTGGTTTGACTTTTTAAATATGTTATTTTTTTTTATTTTCTCTTTCCAATCAGAAGCTAGCACGTAACGTTCAGGAAGCAAAGTGATGCACATTTTGAGAGTTGAGGTAGCTACGAGCTAACTTTGAGAGTTGAGTGAGGCAGCGGGTTTTTTTGAGGTAACTTTGGGTACTTCCCGATGCATTAAGCCAAACTTATATTATCAATGCGGTGCTAGGTTATTTTTAACAGTTTGGTTGAAATTCCTATCGTTAATAAGAAAGAATTTTACATAAATGCCCATCTTGCAATTCGTATGGCTAAGAAAAAAACTAAACATATGAAAATGCAACTTGACGTTGCATGAGGTAGATATGCAAGACAGAAATAAGTTGGAGGGATTAAGTATTGTTACCTATGTAAGTTCTCCGATACTTAAGTCATAGTATATTAATTGATGAAAATGTGTATGAAATGAGAATGAAACAATCAGTTACTGGTTGTCGCATTTATTGATTTATATAGTGGAAATGGTATTGACGTGTCATGAATTGCCTATGTCAGGTGTAGCTTATAGGGTGTGAGTCGGAAACAACCCATGCTTGGTACCTACTACGGATGAGTTCGGTTCGGGTAATGCAATCCTCATACCCACTCAAAGTTTTTCGGGTGCGGTTTTAGAGATTCTCCATCTAATGTTTTGGGAATATTTTCGCACTCATTCCGTAACCGTGCGAGTTCGGACAGTTTCGGGTTATCCCCGTTCGACAATAAATTCACATAGCTTTGATGAATGCTCTCATGTATAGTATTAATGATTGTACCAATTTTTTATCGTAAATCAATACAATTTAGTTATAAAAATTGATTCTTGATCATTAAAGTGTAAAAAAAGTAATAAACAAAAATATTTAAATTTTTATTGTTTTCTTATATATATTTAAAGAAAATAATCTATTTAACATAAAAAAAAAACCACACTTATTGTTTAAATTAATAAAAACTGAGTATGAATTTCTTTTAACGGTGAATTTTTTTAATAACTTAAATTTGAAAATAATTTAAAAGTTAAATTGTGGGTTGTTTATATTCGGATTTTTTTCAGGTATTTATTCAGTGTGATGCGGGTACCCAATGGTGGGGGATAGTTCCACCCATGCTTTTTCACGGCAGATAAAATTTCACCCTAACTCGGCCCACGGTAGTGAAAATTTTTATTTTCCTCCAAACCCATCGGTTCGGATTGCACGATTTTTAGTAACTGCTCATGGATGGGCTGTGATTTTGGTCACTTGGTTTGGTAGACATTTGAGGCATATATACTTATATTATCGATAAGAATTGATTATGACTAGACTTTACTTGCAACTTAATATTTTTTGTCGATTTATTACACCAATAATTGTATATAAATATAGTATATTGGAACTTAATATTTAAATGAATCCTTTATGCATATACGGATCCAACATTATATATCAATTACATATGTTTGAGTCTATCAAACTTGAAGACCTAATAATTTAGTAACAAGAATGGTACTAAATTGCTCTTAATGCAGGCCAGATGCACACTACAAACATTACGGTCTAACTTTCAATTCTTTTTATCCAGTTGAAAAAAAAAACTCTACTTAAGAGGTTCTCAATTAATATATTAAAAAAACTAGATATGTATTCAAGTAGAAGTAGGCCATTCGATGTATCTTTAATAAAAGTAAATATTACTGGAAAATTTAAACAAAAGTGATTTATATACATAAATGCAAAAAGGGTTAAGATTTCAAACATATATATTACATAAAATATTTGTTTGTGACATAAGAGACCAAATTAAAAGAAGAAAGATTAAGACTGACCGGGGCAAAACCCAGTAGGCGATTGTCATTTTAAATTGTTTTAGTTAGTGGGATCATCCAGTACTGGTAAGTGGTCCTCACTTATCTGTATGACTAGGGTTGATTCATATCTAAACATATTTCAATATATAATTCTGGCTTTTCATGTGACCACATTACAATTAGTTACATTACAATCAATTTAGTTAATTATCTAGTCTAAACATTTTTTGGTATACACAGCAGAAATTGATTAACCACTGTATTGCTTTGTGTGAATTGCAGCATGTATAATATGAATTTATGGTTGAAATAACTGGTCTGCCCTTAACCGGATTAGCAGGTCAAAGGATCTGATTCAGTTAGTTGGTTGGAATGTACAAGTGAATTGGACTTATATGGACAGTGTGGATGACATAATTGTAGGTACATAAAATTAAATGAAACTTACTATTGGTACTTTCCCATGGATGAAAATCACCGGAAATGACTCCAGTAACTTCTATGTAACTGTCACTTACCCTCTATAAATACATTCATTCAATGATAATTTTCTTTCACACATAATTCTCTCATTTTTTCTATTAGACTTCTAAAATAAGTAATAATGTTTGTAATCGTTATCTCTCAATTAAATCTTCATTCCTATTCATGTGAAAATTGTTGAAACAAGGATTATACTCGGATATATTTTGGGTAAGTCACGACGTAAAATTCAATTTATGCTCTCGGGTTTCAGAAAAATGTTAAATTAAAATCAATTTTTTTCTTGAATTCAAATGGATTCGTAATTATATTTGAAATTATTGAAACCTGTAACAACCTTGCAAGTTGTAAACCAGTAACTGTAGAAATGAGGCATATTTGGTTGATAAAGTACAAAATAATCAACAAAAACAAATTAAGAAGAGAAAGAAAAGTTCAAATTCCTACATGAATTTATCTCACATCTGGTCAGCGACTTAAATGTACAGATAATACTGGAACATAATGATGACTGGCAATATAAAAAAATAATTGAATAAATCAATAAATTTAAGCTATATTTATTCGCACAGACTTAACCTAGAAAGTTGGATATTTAATGTTCTAAACAGTGCATATATATATAAATATAAAATATAGGTTAAGATAAGTATAATGAATAATTAGCTAAGAGTTGGCATAATTAAAGAGATTGAATTGGAAAACTTTTGATGATGTGGTGAAGAGCAGTCAATATCAGTTGATAAGGTCCTTAAAAAATCCAAAAATGGATTAGATAGTAAGTATGTGACTGCATGTCAATAGTGCAACATTGATATGATTGAAGGCTAATAGGACTGTTATTTTCAGAAGTCTCCAAAGCTGCTTAATTTTTTTCCAAGTGTTAAAACAAATTGGGAAAATAAAATACCTACAAAATTAGGTTAACAACACAGAATAAGTATGTGCAAGTGTACGGATATTGAGATTACTCACTTAATATATTTGTAGGAAAAACTATGGACCTCTAACTTAGATTAAAACACGAATAAAACTAATTTTAGTTCCGAGAATAGAATGTAATTAGAAGAAACTGAGATAGAAGTTTGGAAACCCTAATAGGCGTATTAGGGGAAAGGGTTAGATTGTGAATCCCAAAGTACCCCAACAAAGGTGCAGAACAAAGGGGAAACCGAAATGATTAGTTGAATGGGATGGGACCCACAGCTATAATCTATTTAAGTCCCTCAAGTTTTTTTTAATTGAAGAATTTTTGACTTGGGGAGTGGGACCCACACGTGGCCTCCATTGTCTTTAAGGATTGAATGATAAAAAGAGCACCTCACGTGGACTCTGAACCAAAGGCTCTGTGTAGCCCCATTCTAAACCAACCCTTTGTTTCTTTTCTTCCTATTTCTAAATTTCAGTTTTAAACTTCCAACTTCTTTTTCTTTTTTTTTTTCGCATAGTTACTTTTATATATTTCGTCAATGTTATTTTAAAGATATTTTAATGTTTTTTTTTTATTATCATTTTGTATTTTTAATGTTCCTATTAATTTATTCAACTTTCAAGATAATAATATTTTAGTCTCTAATAATAAGATGAGAAGAATATATGAATCAATATTTAAACATATTAATGAAATCTTGAAAATAGAGTAAGACATTTTTATGAAAGGGTAAGTTAATAAATCACCTCATTCGGTTTATTGTTATCTTAAAAACTTAAATTACTTAAAACGATAATATTTAGTAGACGGAGTGTAACACCCCCGGATCGAGAGTGTCACGGTAACAGCAACTATCAGTAACTTATCAATTCACATTAATACTTAAATAAATTTTTACTTTCGATATTCATATACAAAAACTTCAAATATTATCAAAATATAATTCTCACTCCTTACACTAACTAGTGCATGCCATTATTTTAAAAATCAAAATGTTACATGAAATTTTTTTTATCCACCTTGAATCTTTTCCTTTTTGAAGTCTTCAAGTTGATCCACTTATATCCCTTCGATCCACACTATCTACAGAGCTTCTGAATCTGCATGTAGAAAACAACTACACGCTAAGCAATTTGCTTAGTGGTGTACAGTAATTTCAACTCAAAATGCTATCAAATAAAATACGTATATTACTTTATAAAATAAAGTATATAAAAATAAAGATATAAATATAAAGCTAAACCAATATTATAAATCTCAATTAGCTATAATAAAAATTATATCAAAATTTTTCAAACCTAGAATCATATGTTTGCTCAAAATAAAATAGAAAGTGAATAACGATAGTGGGAACCGGAGCGGATAAGCCCGAAGTCGAAGCTTCAATTTCAATTTTTCACAATATCAATACATTAACATTTATCGAACAAGCTCGAAGCCGAAGCTTCCATATCAATAATAATATAATCAATATCACAATATCGGTCAAGCCCGGAGACAAAACTCCATTTGTTTGTACAATACTGTACCCCCCTTTATTGATGCTAATCTACCCGAAAACCCGTTTTCTACTCATTTACTAAGGGCAACAATTACACAAAAATACTTATAAATACAGTATGATATTATTAATATAATTCAACACAAAATCATGTATTAAGGGTCTCAAATCTTTAAATTTTCAATCCTTAAATATCAATAAAACACAATAAAATTTGCATTCATGTTTTTCAGAAATTTCCAGATTTCGTAACATGACTTCCCCTGCATTTTTCTCTATTAAAACGTCTTCAAATCGAAAAAGTTAATTCTTAAAATACCTAGCCATATGTCTCAACTTTTCAATGCCACAAGAATCACAGAAATCCAATCAATATAGATCAAGTTATGCTCAAAACATTGAACGGTGTGCAAACTGAAAAACTCCCAAAAACAGATTTTAAGATTCAACTCTACAATAATTTTAGCTTTTCGTGATGATCAAAGTTATATTTGGTGACGAAAAAACATTTTTTACTGACTAAAAACACATTTTTCGTCATCGAAGATGCGTCACAAATTGTTAAATTTCTTGTGTTTACTATTCATCAAGAACTTAGAATCTGAAATTCTCTTCTCCTAGCCTTGATTCACAGAAATTGATGATGATCAATGACTTAAGGATCGATTTCTAACAAGAATTCGAAGTCGAAACGAAGAAATCGGAAATTTTTGAGGTTATGGAATTTTGTATAAAGATGAAGAAAAAAAGAAGAAAAAGAGATGAAGATGAGAAGATGTAGGAAAGGTAGGTTTAAATAAAAAATATCCTAATGGTTAAAATGCCATTAAGTCCCTGGTCAATTTATTTATTAACTATAACATCCTTTCTCAATTAATTTGAACTACTTTCTCATATTTCAATTCCGTCAAAGAATAGCATATACATCTAATTATAAACTTCCATAATAGCTTATATATTCTCTATTGTATGAATTATAATTATAGAAATTTTCGGTCTCAAGATGCATAGTTACGGGTTAAAGTTTGACCGACTGTCAAACTTCGTTCCGTTTGACTATTACCGAACTTTAATTTTTTTCTTATCATTCCTTTAATATAGTAACATGCCGATGTCAAAATTTAGAAATTCTGGGGTGTTACAATTCTCCCCCACTTAAGAATTTTCATCTCGAAAATTACCTGAATTAAATAGTTGAGGATGTTGAACTCTCATTGTTTCTTTCGGTTCCCAAGTTGCTTTCTCAATCATATGATTCCTCCATAAAACTTTCACCAATTGAATGAACTTGTTTATCAATGTTTTAACTTCCCTCACCAAGATTTGAACTGGTTCTTCTTCATACGTCAAGTCAGGTTCTATCTCGATGGCATCGGGAGATAATATATGTGACGGATCTAACCTATACCTCCTTAACATTGACACATGGAACACATTATGAATCTTGTCAAGTGTAGGTGGTAATGCCAGTCGATATGCCACTAGTCCAAATCTCTCTGTAACTTCATATGGACCAATGAATCTAGGACTAAGCTTTCCCCTTTTTCCAAATCGTAGAACTTTCTTCCAAGGCAATACTTTGAGAAATACTTTATCTCTAACTTCTTATGTAATGTCTTTTCTTTTTAAATCAGCATAAGACTTTTGTCTGTCAAACGCAGCTTTCAATCTTTCTTGAATAAGTTTCACTTTTTCCTTTGTCTCCTTAATTAAATCCACACCCACGATCTTGTTTTCTCTAAGCTCGGTCCAGCATAATGGAGTTCTACATTTTCTTTCATATAGTACTTCATATGGTGTCATTTTGATGCTTGACTGGTAACTATTGTTATATACAAACTCCATAAGTGGTAAGTACTTATCTCAACTTCCTTCGAATTCAATGGTACAGCTTCTCATCATGTCTTCCAATACTTGAATTAATCTTTCAAATTTTCCATTAGTTTAAGGATGAAATGCAGTACTAAAATTCAATTTAGTACTGAAGGCTTCTTGTAACTTCTTCCAAAACCTCGTAGTGAATCTTGGATCTCGATCAGAAATGATTGATAGAGGAACACCATGCAATCATACTATCTCCTCTATATAAATATGAGCCAGCTTATTTAGCGAATAATCCATTCTGACTGGAAGAAAGTGTGCTGACTTCGTTAATCTATCAATAACAACCCACACAACATCATGTTTCTTCTGAGTAAGAGGCAAAGATGTCAATAAATCCATTGTAATTCTTTCCCATTTCCATTCTAGAATTGTTATTGATTGTAACAATCCAGATGGAACTTGATGTTCAACTTTCACTAGTTGACAAATCAAACATTGACTAACATAATTGGTAATATCCTTCTTCATTCTGCTTCACCAATAATGCCTCTTTAAGTCTTGATACATTTTGTTTACTCCTGGGTGCATCGTATAAGGACTATTGTGTGCCTCAGTTAAGATCTTTTTCCTTAACTCCACATTATTAGGAACACATAGCCTTTCTTTGAAGTATAAGCATCTATCTCCCTGTATCGAGAAATTTCCTTCAATTCCAACTTGTGATCTTGCTCAAATGACTTTAAGTTCATCGTCTTCATTTTGTGCTTCTTTGATGTGTTGCAGTAAGACTGGTTGGACTTTCAATTCTGCAACTACGTCTCCATCATCGGTAAAAGTCAGTCTTGTATTCATAACCTTAAGCGCCATCATTATCTTCCTACTGAGAGCATCTGTTACAATATTAGCCTTTCCTGGGTGGTAATTAATAACGTAGTCATAATCTTTAATGAATTCCGTCCACCGTCGTTGTCTCAAATTTAACTCCTTTTGTGTTAGAAAATATTTCAAACTCTTGTGGTTAGTGAAGATATAACACTTCTCTCCATAAAGATAGTGTCGCTAAATTTTCAAAGCAAAGAAAATTGCAGTCATCTCCAAATCATGAGTCGGGTAATTCTTTTCATGATTTCTTAATTACCTCGAAGCATAGGCAATCACTTTCCCTTCTTGCATCAAGACACATTCAAGATCATTATGCAATGCGTCACTGTAGATGGTATAATCTTTTCTGGGCTCTGGTTGTGCAAGTACAGGTGCTTCTGTCAATATAGTCTTTAACTTATCAAAAGCAGCTTGACATTTTTCATTCTACTCAAACTTTGCATTCTTCTGAAGTAGTTTTGTTAATGGGGTAGCAATAACTGAAAATCCTTTTACGAATCTCCTGTAGTACCCTACTAATCCAAGAAAATTTCGAACTTCAGTAGGGTTCTTGGGTGATTTCCATTCCATGATGGCTTCTATCTTTTTAGGATCCACTTTAATTCCTTCTTCTGAAATAATGTGTCCCAAGAAGAAAACTTCTTCAAGCCAAAATTCACACTTGCTAAACTTGGCATAAAGCTTATTTTCTAGCAAAGTTTGGAAGACTACCCGTAGATGTTGATCATGTTCTTCTTTTGACTTAGAATACACCAAAATTTCATCTATGAAAACCACTACAAACCTATCTAAATATGAGTAGAAGAAACGGGTTATAAGGTCCATAAATGCTACTGGTACATTCGTAAGACAAAATGGCATCACTAAAAATTCATAGTGTCCATATCTGGTTCTAAATGTAGTTTTCGGAATGTCTTCTTCTTTCACTCTCATCTGATAGTAACCCGACCTCACATCAATCTTGGAGAAGTATTTGGCACCCTTAAGTTGATCAAACAAGTCATCAATCCTTGGCAATGGATACTTGTTCTTCATAGTTAACTTATTTAGCTCTCGGTAATCAATACACAATCGGAGTGAACCGTCTTTCTTCTTTACAAATAACACTGGTGCACCCCAAGGTGATACACTTGAATGTATGAACCCTTTGTCTAAAAATTCTTGTAGTTGAATCTTCAGCTCTTTAAGTTCGGTGTGAGCACGGGATTTTGTACCAGCTCGCGCGTTCAATGATGATAACTTTTTAGGATATTTATCCTCGAATCACACGATTTTCGACCGTCCGATGATCTTCAAATCGGAGTCTTCCTCGTCACTGAATTTAAAAGGACTTTAATTCAAAAATTAACTAAAAAATATAAAAATACACACAAAAAATTCGAAAACACAACCGAGAACCGGATCCGGAACCTGCCTCGCTGATATTTGGCGAGGCACTGCTCGCCAGAGGGCCTGGTAAACCTCGCCAAGGACCTGGCAAGGTATGCCAAGGGCCTGGCAAACCTCGCCAGGGACCTGACGAGCCACGCTAAAGATCTGGCGAACCTCGCCAGACACTGGCGAGGCTCGCCAGGGGTCTGGCGAGGCTTGCCTCGCCAAAGGGGTTGGCGAGCTCGCCAGCCTCTCTGGTGAGCTCGCCAACCAGTTTGGCAAGGTCGCCAAACTTTTTGGGGATCCCGCCAAATTTTTTGGATTTTTTGGGATTTTTTTATAAATAGTCAGACATTTTTGGATTGAAGGGGGCTGGAAAAATTCTCTTTTTCAGATAAAAAAACACAGACAAATACAACAAAAATACTTTCTTTTCTTCTAACATTTTCTTGGATCGAAAACACTTTTGGATTCTAAAACTCTTCATCTTTTAATCAAATTTCTTAATCTACTTTTCTTGAAATATCCTCAGATACTCTCGGGT
>CATIWQ010033221.1:0-17206 GCA_949673415.1 Euphorbia schlechtendalii
TTCATACCTATATTTACTCATTTTTCATTCTAACCCTTCTTTTCTAACCTTTACTTTATTATATTTTATTTTCTTTATTTTATCTTCCTTTTCGATCTTTAGAACTAGTCCTTCCCTGTGGGTTCGATATCTTTTAAAACTGCATTGCTATTGTATACTTGTAGTTATCATCATTTTTCTATTTGATAAGAGGTACTGACAACACCTATATTTTTTATGAACAAGTTTTTAGCACCATTAATATATAGCCGAATCTTGTGAACAAACTATTAAACTTATCAATAGAAAAGTGGCGAACAACATCATGTTGGAGAATTTCTAATATTTTCATTGTTAGAAACTTTGTTGCTGACCGTTCTTGTAATATAGATCTTAGAAACAATTACAAGAGGCAAGTTACTAGATGTTGTGGCAAAGATTATCAAAAATCCCTTTATAAGTCACTAGCAAATTTACACTCCAAATGATATTATTTTTTTTATATGAGGGATAGAATAGATACCGATTAATAATTAGAAAGCTTAGCAAGCAAAAGAGATAGCTATGAATATGATTAGGGGATCTTCTACACAAACATATTTAGATTTGCCTCATTTGTTGTTTATAATTTAATCAATTAATCTTAGTTCAGTTGTTTTTCTCGAACTAAAAGATAATAAGTTTATGTATCTTTTTTGTTGCTTTTTATGCTTAGGCTAAGGGATGTGGTCATTCCCCCCATATTATTGTTGTAGATGCCACTTTTTTTAATCTTGTTATGGTGTGACACTTATTTTTTTCCATATAATCTAGTGCTATTGACATGTATCATTGAAAATATTTCATTTTATCTTTTCTTACAATGTTATACCACTGTTTTATGTTGTATAATTTTATGGTTTTTGTTTTGCAATTGCTTTATTGTTATACTTCAGGTATGGTTTTACCGTTAGAATTTACAATTATGGATGGTGAGAATGACACTCCATGGGATTGGTTCTTTAGAAAGTTTTAAAATGTGTTCAAGGAGAGGGTAGTCATCTTATTATTTCTGATAGACAATGTAGCATTCAAAATGCTTGTGAAATTATCATTCATAGCATTCTTCACGTTGTTTTTACATATAATCTTCTTCAAAACATGAAACTGAGATTTAATTCAAGCATCAAGGATATGTCTAAGTATTTCAAGCTTGCTTGTGAAGCATACACCTTAAAAGATTTTAAGGATAATATGATTCAATTACTAACATAAATTAGAAATCCGAGGGTATTTGAGGAGATTAGATTTTAGAGGTGGACGAGTTAGTTTTCTCTAAGGAAAAAATTTATCACAATGGCTTCGAATCTTGCTAAATCTCTTAATTAGATGATCATGGAATCATAATCTATGCCAATAACTACTTTATTAGAGTTTTGATAGGTATGCTTCAACATTTGTTCTATAGACACATGAAACTTTCTTTTCAAACATATTCAGCTCTATCTTCAAGGAAGCATCTAATTCTACTAAATTTGTATGAATTAGCTTAAAAATGGGTTGATTGTTGTTTTTCTTAAAAATTGTGATTTTTCCCACTGCATATTATGTTGAATATTATTAATTTCTGAAGCTTTTGCTTTTTCTTAGATGTCCTCTAAATATTTGATCTTTTGTTTATCTTTCTTTCCTTATTTTGTAATTTTGTTATTGTTAGTATATTTAGTGTACTTTGTTTCTGAACATTATTTATGAGTATAATTAGTGTAATTTGCACTTTGATTATCATTTGTGCTCTTTTTTTGAAATTTAACCTATCTACCAATAATTTGGTAGCAATTTCTAAGTGTGGTGATAAATATGTTGCTGACATGAAAAAATATATACTAGTCAAAGATTTCATTTGGATGAGTTCATGCTCTTGCATATATAAAGAAAATTCATCTTAATAGTCATGTTTATTCTTCTCTTTACAATTTAAAGGCATAGTATGTACAAACATATGAAGGCATTATTTTGCCAATCCCTTCAAGGAATGCATGGATGTACCTCTAGAAGTTAGTGAGCATATTATTCTTTCTCTAGAAGAAATGATTAGAGATGGTATACAAAAGAAACACAATATTATATCATTTTTGGGGTGCAAAACAAGGAGAAAAGTTAAATGCGGTGCTTATGGACAGTCAGGTCACAATATGATAACTTGTAGCAGAGTTAAGAAATGATTTTAGATATTTGTTTGCATTCTTTCAGACTTATAAATTTTTATATATTTGTTGATAAGATCTTATAATAATAGATTTATTTTTCTATAGACTTGTTGTTGAACCCGACTTAATAGTTTTTCACGGTACTTTAGTTTGGAAGATAACAAATTAATTAGTATAGTGAAATTAATTAAGTATTAAGTAGACTCATAATTAAGTAGTCAGCTTGAGTTAACAACTCAGCTTCACATAGGCTTAGCTAGGTTATGGCCTAGTGTTGCGAGAGTTGTTATTTTGAGTAACTCAGCTTCAAAGTTTATGCGATATAGCTCAACAAAAGCTAAGTGCTTTATGCGATCCCGAGTTATATATTTCACATTGTTACCTTTGATTACTCTATGAAAATAAAATATTCATGATGCATTTTAGGTTTCAAAATGGATTTGGCATTAAAAACAAAAAATATTCAAGTGGTCCTCACACCTAAAAGGTGTCTACATTGAATGTTGGCATGTACTTACTAAAGTCCAAGTCAAAGGGTATCTTTTGACATTTCATCATTTACCAACATCATCGCACCATTACTACGTTACCCAAAGGATTCAATCAAAATCCTATACATTCCATCTCACGCGCCCTCTCTCAGCATCATTACTTAAAGATAAGAGTCTTTGATGAGAAATTAATCAATGAATTAATATCACGCCTCAATGTTCAAAAATCATGTCTCTAAATGACTTCAAAACTATCTCAAACAAGAAGAGATTTTCAACCAAAGTTAAGATAAAAAATGGCAATGACTACTCCCTAAAAGATTTCAACTATAAATAGAGGTAGCAACAATCGATTACAACTTGGTGAATTACCTGAATTTCTAAAGAGCTAAATCTATGTCACAGTAATCATAGGCTACGAAACTCTATTCAAGAAATCTCGAAAGCTAACACAAAACTCCAATTATGTTGTAATAGAAAGAATTTTAATACACTTAGATTAAGCTAATTCATCTTTTGTAAAAGGAACCAACGAAAGATAAGTTGTGTTTCTTATTTGTGCGAACAATCTTTTTCTAAACTAAATGATAGTAGTTTGAGAAGGGTACTCAAATAGTGTTGAGAGGTAGTTTAGCTTAGAAGGTACTCGCTTGTAAACCTACCCACTATCAAAGGCTTTTCCAACAAATTGAAAGAAAGAACACTAGTGGGTTCAAGGTGTAATTGTACCTTATTCTATCTTTTATTTTTATCACCATTTGCTCAAACATTAGCACATCTCTATTTGTTTATCTTCATTGAAAAACCATCCTGAGAAGAGTAAGAATTTGTCAAACATGATGTATACCCTAGAGGTAATTAGGGTGATATGTCTTTATTAGCTATAATGTACAAATAGTTTTGAATTATTAATAATAATCAAAGGCATCTTTGTTACTTATCAGTGCTTTCTATTTATTATTTCTCACTGGTATCATATATGTTTAACAATGTATATGCACATTGATGAAAAAAAGTCCTTAACAAATTCATAGCGTAAAAGTGCAAGGACATAGTGGGAGAGCTATGTGGAGTGAGAACTACAAATACGTGTTTCTATGAATAGTCTAAATATCCGTAGTCATAGCTTCATTGAGACTAGACATCAATGGAGCAGATAGACTAGCATGTGTAGGCTTACTCCTTAGATTAGTTCCAAGAAGGCGATCTCATGAGCTGAAGGTGGTACCTTGAGTTAACACATGAATGTATTCGGGTAATACATTGGAGACCACCACAAGACAGACACTCAGAAATAACTATATCCATGTGGTTGTGTCATGTCTTATTGCAGTAGCAGTACGAGTATCCTCAGACCTGAGATACCTATTACCTTATGTAGGAGTTGCTCAACCTTGGGTCATACTTACTCATACCCTAGCGATTAGGATGATATGGATGATTACAGGTATAACGATGATCACATGTTGGTAAGTTGTGTAGTCTAGATGGGATCCATCACTCTTGATATAGTAATATAATGGAGATGTACCTTAGGGCCCCTTGTTGAAGTAACACACTCATAAACCTCTAATTAGAGTATATGATTGATGGAACAAATTTTCTAATCAATCAAGATACAAAATGGCTGAGTGGTGTTCTTCGTGAACAAGTCTATTACCAGGATAGCTACGACTATTACATGAGCTGACACTTAATCCTAGCTCAATAAATTTGATGATACTTAACTTGATGGAAGGAGTGTATTGAACTGGTTACTACTGCAAAACCGGATCAAGTCACAGGCATGTGACGTTCCAAGTATTAGGGGATTATACACCTTTTCTAGAAAGCCCATTTGATCGTCTAGAGCTATCGAGTTCCATAAAGGTCTGGAACATTGAGCCTAAAGGTTCCCGGACGAGAAGCTAAGTTTAGGTTAACCTCTAGCATCTCTACACTTTGTGATCCTATAAGGTCACACACTTTGGATCTTTATCGAACCATGTAACGAACCTATGGAGTGGGTCTGTACCTAAAATACACGTCATAAAATCAGTGAGAAGAATTATTAATTGGTTCAACTAAATTAATAATTAAAAGGAATAATGAAAAGATAGGGAAAAATAGTCAGAGCAAGCATGGGAATTTTTCTCATTGCAAGTGGGCCACGAAAAGAACACGGGTTGTTCAAAGTGGGGCCCATGTGGTTGCCCCGCTAGCTTAAAAGCTCGTGGGCCAACCACGTGCAAGCTCATGCTTGTAGCTAATGTGAGAATCCCGCTAGGGATTCCCTCATGAAACCCGTGGGTCAGCCCGCGGGTTTCCCTATCCACACGGCTGACCTGCCTGCATGGGATAAGGTTTATCCTATCCCATGCAAAATTAGAGGGGGAGTCTAACACTCCGCCATTTTCCCCTATAAATAGGCTTCTAAGCCTCTCATTATTACACACACCAAAAAGCTTTGAGCTTGTTTTCTCTTTGATTTCTACTCTCCTCTTCTTTTGTTGTGTGAGATTCCCCACGAGTTTCTCTAAACAAATTGAAGAGTTCTTTTAGAAGGCTCTAAGTTCAAGTGAGCTTTCGGTTTTTGTTTTCGATTTAATTTACGAGTGGTCTAGCAACTTTTATTAATCGAAAGGTTCTACCTCTCCAAGATTTTGGTTGGTCAAGATCCGTGTGGATCAAGTCATAGAGGCTCTCCTAGTTTGGAAGCTTGTGCTGTCAGAATTGCTTAAAGGGAACACCGCTACTAAAATAGAGATCAAGCATGCATCAACTGGTAATGGTTTAATCTTTAGATGCTAGGTTTCTTTCATATGTTTTACAAACCTAAAAGCATCTATGGAATGTTTTAACTTAGATTATTTCAATCATAGTATGCTTAGGAGATCCTTAAGTTAGTTTTATGTTTTTAAATTTCCATCGTGCAACCTATGAATGTTCAATTAATGTCTTGATTAACCAACTAAATTTAATCATCATAGTTTGTGTCTAAACCAAGGTCAACTCAAGCTGAGTGGTTTGTAAAAGTTACAAACAATTTGTGCACATCTTTGATTTAGCATACATTAAACTTAACATGGCTAAGATTTTTTAAATCTATAAAGAACATGTTAATTCATCATTCGCCCCCCTCTAACCGATTATATAAGACGTAAGGACCAACAAGTGGTGTTAGAAATTGCTCAATTTCAAACTTTACAATCTTGAGTATAAAGATCCAAATGGCTTATAAAAATCCTTCTTACATTCCTGGTCATAGGGAGACAGCACTCCTTAAAGAATGAATTTTTGTAGCAAGACCTCCACTATGTGATGACCAACACTACTCATTTTAGGAAAATCGCATGAAAAATTTCATTCAGTCTCAAAGCATGCAAGCATGGTTGGCCATCAAGCTAGGCCCATGAATTCTTACTTTCTTAAGGAATTGGCAGCAAGTTCCTGTTGATCTTGAAGATTATAAACACTGACCTAAATCTTCTCAAGGAGAATGTGGCAGCCATAAATTACTTACATTGTGCGTTAGACTTGTCAAAGTTTAAGAGGGTTTTAGGATGCGAGACTACGTAGGAGATATGGAGGAAACTTGAAGTCAGCTATGAGGGGACTAGTAAAGTGAAGGAGACCAAGATAAATTGGATGATTAAGGAATACAAACTATTCCATATGGGTACTAATGAAGGTATTCAAAATATAAATACTTAGTTCGTTAACATCATTAACGAATTGGAATGATTGGGCAAGAACTTCACTAAAGAAAATCCTGAGAAGTCTCACTAAGGAGTGGGATGCCAAGAAGAGTGCGATTAAGGAGGTTCATGATCTTAAGATCTATAGCTATTATGAGCTTATAGGCACCTTGCTGACTCAAGAAATGTCCTTGAGGAAATATGATGATGATATGAAGAAAAGCAAGGGAAAGGAAATGAATATGGATTTTCACAACCCGAAAAGTCAATGATGAAATATTGTCATTTTGTATTTTGTTTAGCCGAACTTTTGCAATTCAAAGTCAATCAGGTTTAGTTATTGGAGTATCGGGTTTGCGATCCCTCCACCGGGTTCAAGGGTAGAATACTCCGATTTTGCCTATTTTCTCCTTTAAACCTCTATTTTTGCTTAAACTGATTTCAGTTTTAACCCATTGTAAGTACCTTGTATGAAATCTTAGTTGAGGATTTGAGTGTAAATACTTGTATTCCACTCTGATGTTGTGTTATCCTAAATAAAATTAGGCTCAAAACAACATCCTTCTTCTCACCTTCATTTTTCTTAATGAATCTTAAGTAATATGAATCCATTAAATATTAAATATTGGTATAACTTTGGTTTGTAACTAGAAATTAACTTAAACAATGAAGTAGGTAACTTTGTCCAAACCCGAATCTCTAAAATTAAGGTATAGAATTATCCTTAGAAGCTATGTTATACAAGAATCTTCCTGGAATAGTTAATCTAGGTGGCAACTCTGTCTTTATTTATGAATTTAGGTTCCTAAATCTTTTAAACTATTTGGAAGTAGCTTCACTCTCTTTTGGAATAAGTTTAAGAGAATGAAATCCTTGGCACATCTCGATAAGTTGCAATATGTACCGAATAGTTAAATACACCCCCGAAAGTAGCACATGTCTCGAAAAATCGATAAAACCCAACAAGATTGGTAAATGCCCGTCCCAAAAATCATTCTCTCACAGTGGCCACTCTGCTGGGTATTTCTTTTTAATAAACTTAAATTCCAAAGATTAAAAGATTTGATGAAGTAGAGAAAATTTTTGTAAGTTATTTTATCCAATATGTTTTATTTCATGTATCATATTTATTTGCAAAAGATAAATTTTTTGCATTTAGGAAAGGATGCCCTATTTGAGTCGGACTACTTAGTAAGCATCGCCTAAACCCTCATGAGGCTTAGGAGTGCCCAATAGATACCACTCACATCCATATCATAAGCTTGATACCCTTCACGAGGTTTGAGGTATATTGTAGTGTTATAGGAACCATCTACATCAATAACTCAATGCTCAGCCTGTATATAGTAAGCCATATCCCTCCTTTTCCCCTTGGATTATCCTAAATAATGCAAATTAATAGTTTAAGTTGCACTTTGTATTCCCTTATGGATGTCAAATTTTTTAGAGTCAATCCTAGCCCTAGAAGCTTTACCTAATCAATACATTGGAGAAATAAGGAGGCTAGAGGGATAAGGTTAGAATCAGCCCTTATTTGCAATGTTGTGATATAAATTGTATAATATGTGTTACCATACGAAGTGATGCCATGATATGTGATACATGTTGCTATGCTACGTGCTACATGCTACATGATTCTTTATGACTTGCTATATGCTTCATATTGTCCGAGTCACATGTACTAACCACGAATCGTGTGTAAAGACAAACATACACATCAAGTCTCATGTTTGTATTTACACAAATTTTTATACATCTCTTGAAAGATCCATGAAATGTCTCAACCTCGTTTATACCATGCATATTTAATATTTATACCATGCATATTTTAATTATTCCATGCATTGTTTAAATTATGCCACGTTGTCAATTTGACTTTGTCATGTGTTGTTTAAGTTATGCCATGCCATCACTTTGACTTTGCCATTCATAGTTTAAATAATGCAACATCATCACTTTGACCTTGCTATGCGTATTTTAAGTTATACCACATCATCATGTTTACTTTTCCATGCTTATTTTAGGATGTTCCATGTAATCATTTTATCTTTACATTTCATAGTTTATGTTATGTTATGTAATCACTTTCAGTTTGCCATGTGTAATTTTAGTCCATGCCATGCCATTGCATAAACTATACCATGCGTAACTTAGGCCACGTTGTCATTTTTATTATACCATGTATATTCATACACTTATACCATGTTTAGACTAAGTAATGCCATGTTTATATGTACCAACTATACCCTGTATAAATAGGCATGCTTATACCACGTCTATGCCATGTTGAGGTCTAATTTACATTATACCATGATTAAACCATGTAAAGTTATATCATACTGTGTATGGATTACACTAAAAACCAAGTTTATACCATGCTAAACATTAAATTCATATTTATACCATGTATATTTTGCATGCTTAGGCTATTTATACCATGTATAGATTACATCAAAAACCATGTCTATACCATTTTAAGCGTTATTTCATATTTATACCATGTATATTTCGCATGCATAGGCCATTTATACCACGTATAGATTACATAAAAAAACATATCTATACCATGCTAAGCGTTAAATGCATATTTATATTATGTAAGTTTTGCATGCTTAGGTTATTTATACCATGTATAGATTACATCTAAAAGCCATGTTTATACCATGCTAGTGTAGGTTAACCATGCTTATACCATGAATATAACTTGTGTTTCCTATGTCTATATAACGAATATGCTACCCTTACATGATGTACTCATCACATGTGTCTATACCATGTATATACCATGAAAATACTAAGTCAATTCCATGCCTCTACCATGTCAATATCATGTCCATATCATGCTAATTCCATGTCAACTCCTATGTCATGTCCATGCCATGCTTATACCATGTCTATAATTCATTTATACTATGTCAATACCATAATCATCCCAATTTATACCATGTATATATCCTATCTCTCCCCCTATGCCATACTTTTCGATACACATGCCCTGTCATTCTTACGTTTATATTATGCCCATGCCATGCATATACCATGCTAATGTTGTGCCAACATCATGTGTAGATTATCTTTACACTATGTATAATGACATGCATTTTTTTATCCTTATATTTTCATGATTATGCCCTCTCGCACCTCTACCATGTCAACGTTTCAAGGGTATTTCAAGGTTATCTGTGTCTATGAGTTATACTAACATGTTTGTTATTTTGAACACTACACACATAAATCTAAGTTTGAGTCTTAAAGCATCATGATGCATACACTAACCCCTTATTTTGCATCCATATTACATATCATGAATTAAAATTACACACATAAAACTTCATAACTCACACCCTCACACACGTAGTCACAAACCTACAAGACAACTAATCCCACTTTGGTTTTACTTCGAACCATTGAATTATATTACAAGAAAGAGAAAGTCGACACAAGCTCCCTTTTAGATTCCGAATTAACTTCAAAACAATTTGGACAAGAAAGGTCACCTCTGATTTTTGAATCAACCTCCCAGATTGAAAAGATGACTTCTCATTCCAACATTGCAAATGAAGTCAATGCAACCCTTGCCAAACTCTTGAAATCTGACTTGTTCAGGAACTCCATCTGTGAACAAGTACAATCATATGTGAAAAGTGCCATGGTCAAGAAGGAAAGTACAAATAAGGTTCAAGAAAAGATAAACATTGATTATGTAGGTAGTTCTAAAGGAAAGGAGAAGTCTACCCAAGTGCAAGGTCTCATAAAAAAACTGTTGGAACTCAACTCCATCGAAGATAAGACTGTGACCACCATTGAAGTTGAGTTGTTGCCTGATGGTTTTAACAAGCCATTTGTCCCACCTTACAAAGGAACTGGTCCACCTATGGTGCACACAGACAATTATGAGAATGTGATGAAAATGAAAGGTTTGATGGATGGGTAGCTCACTAGAATGTTTTCTTGCACTTGGACTATATTTGTCACTAAATGGCATGCTACCTAACCCATTGAGGTCCACCGGGATTAGAAACGTTTATCCAAAGCTTCATGGAACATTATGAGTTTAACTTCAAGATCAAGACCACCATTCAAAATTTGGAGCAAGTGAAACAAAAATAAAGGTGAAGCTTTTTGGTCATATTACAAGTGTTGGATGGATACCAAAGCTATAATGGGGAGCAAGCCTAGTTTGCCCGAGATGATTGTGATAATGATAGATGGAGCTTTACCATTGTACCAATATCAAATGGCGTTCGACGGATATAAGAATTGCATCGATGTCTATAAGAAGTTTGAAAAGATCGAGAGGCAAGCCACAGTGAAGTGGTCGAGATATATCAATGAACTGAGTAAGCCATATTCTTATGGGTGCAAGAAAGTTGTGGAAGAACTTGCACCAATTACGACTGCGTCCAAAGATAAACAAGCCCAAATGTTTGACCCTATCGAAGTTAACATGGCAACTATCTAAGTACCCCAAAGCAACAATGTTAGTATATCTCCTTGGAAAGATTCTCTGTCATATTTGTTTGGGAAGTTGAGAAAGATCGACCTATTGAACAACTTGGCCCTTACGTTCCTCCCTAGCCCGAGGATATTCATAATTTTTGAAGCTACCAAGTGGCCACGAGTTGTAATATAAATAGATGCAAGGATCTCTTAGCATCTATAAGGAATCTCATTAAGGATGGAAAAATGAAAGAGCCCACACTAAAGCCCAGCACTATGAACAATCCTTCACCTCAATTCAGAAAGGCAATGAATATAACTGAAGTGTATGGTTAAAATGCTTTCATCATCGAGTATTTGAAAGATAAGAAAATTGTGGAAGAAGTTATTCTAGTTGTTGAATTAGGCCTATCATCAAATTTTGTATTCAACAGGATTACCCAAGCTAATTCAATCAAAGAAGAGCTCCTCGATGCTTGTTGCATGAATAAGGAACCTATTGACCTCAACTACATCAAGCCTTGTCATCGAACCATGAGTGAAAACATTGATCTTGATAATGTAGAATATGATGAGAATGATGAATAGCCATTGTTCCCTTTAGAAACCAAGGACAATCACGTATCTTATGTGAAAGATGGGAAGGTGATGCATATCACTAGAAGCGGTAGGGTTTACCAACTTAATGTAAGGAGAAGAGTTCAAATTGATGGAAATAAAAATGGGTCTAACTTTCAGGACGTCCCACTACCCAAATAAGAGAAGTTGGAAGATGATCATGTTGTGAAATAATTGAAGCAAACTTAAGCTAAATACAAGATTTGGCAGTTAATGATCGAATCATTGGATCGTAGGACTGCTTTATTAAAGAAATTTATGGAGATGCAAGCTACCCCAACTACTTCCCCTATGGAAATGTTTAATTTGGTCAGAGGGGGAATTTTTCCTAAAAAACTTTCGAACCTTTACCTTTACACCCCTTGACCTTCCTCCTGAAAGAGTTAAGAACTACAAAGCTTTGTTTATAAAGGTCAAGATGTTTGATCAAGACATTCCATGAGTAATGGTTGATGATTTTTCAGCTCTAAACTTGTGTCCTCTCAAAATCATTCCTCGGCCTCTCTATGTAAATGTTGAAATGCTCAAGTACCATCATCAAGTCATAGAATGATTCAAGGAGGGAAGTTTTAGGAACTTCTAAGGCTAAAGTCATTATGTATGAAGTATCTACAAAACTGGTGTTTTTCCTTTTTGATATTCTGGTTACCTTCTTGTTGTTATTGGGCTGTGTTAGACATGATTTATGCCCTAGAGCCAATTACGACGATATGTCTTTATCAGTCACTAATGTACAAATAGTTTTGGATTATTGTTTATTAATAATAAGGATTCTATGACTCTTTCTAATTATGTAACTTGTTGGTATTTTATATATATATATATATATATATATATATATATATATATATATATTAATTAATATAATAAGATAAAGACCATGACTATTTCATATCATGAAAGTAAAAAGACAGAGTGGGAGCTATATGGAGTTAATACTACACACACGTGTAATTATGGATTGTCTAAATATCCTTAGTCATAGTTTCACTAAAACTGGACATCAATGAAGCGGATAGAGTAACATTTGAAGGCTTACTTCTTGGATTGAATCTAAATAGCAAATCTCATGAGATCCTATGAGGACACACACATTGGACCTTCGCTGAACTAAATAAAGAACTCATAGATGAGGTCTATATTGAGAACAAAAGGGAGAGTCAAACTCATTTTGGATGGACCATTAATTTTTCGGACCAAATAAACAAGGGGAGGAGGAAAATATTCAATATGCGGAGCAAGGGAATTTTTCTCATTCCAAGTGAGCCCTGCGAACACAAGTTATTTGCCGGCTACTAGAATGCAACAGCGCATGCGCGTGGGTTATAAGCCCCCAAGCTCTAGGGAGTGCTTGGGCATGCTATCTAGGTGTTAGACATTATGTATGCTCTAGAGGTAATTATGGTGATATATCTTAATTAGTCATAATGTACAAACTATTTTTATATTATTATTAATAATAATAAAAGGCATCTTTGTTATTTATCAATGTTATTTAATTTATGTATCTCCCTGGTATCATATATATGTGTTATAGTATATACGCGATTTAATAAGAAAAGTTCTATGACTACTTCATAGTGTGAAAGTGCGAGGACATAGTATGAGCTATGTGGTGTGAAACCTCAACACACGTGTTACTATGAATAGTCTAAATATACCTAGTCATAGTTTCATTGAGATTGGATATCAATGAAGTGAATAGACTAGCATGTGTAGGCTTATTCCTTGGATTAGATCCAAATAGTCAATCTCACGAGCTGAAGGTGGTACCTTGAATGAATGTATTAGGGTAATACATTGGAGATCGCTACAAGATAGACACTTAGAAATAATTATATCCATATGTTTGTGTCATGTCTTATTACTGTAGTTGTACAAGTATCCTCAGACTAGAGATATTGGTTACCTTGTGTAGGAGTTACTATACTTTAGGTCATACTTATTCATACCCTAGCAATCAGGATGATACGGGTGATTGCGGTTATAGCAATGATCACTTGTAGTAAGCAAAGTAGTCAAAATGGGATCCATCACTCTTGATATAGTGATATATTGGGAGATGTACCTTAAGGCCTCTTATAGAAGATGAACACTTATAAACCTTTAATCAGAGTATAGGATTGATAGAACGGGTTTTTAGTCAACCTTCATTTGAATAAGTCTAATTTAGGTTAACCTCTAGCGACTCTATATTTCGAGATCCTATGAGATCACACACTTTGGGTCTTTACCAGATTATGTAAAGAACTTATAGTTTTGGTCTATATCGAAAATATTAAGGATGTAAAAATTGTTAGATAGATTATTTGGTTAGACCATATAATAATTAAAAGAATTTAAAGGAGGAGTTTTGGGAAAAATTGTATGAAGCATAACAAGGGATTTTTCCAGTTGCGAGTGAGCCCTGCGAATGTTGGATATTCATGGGTGGGGCCTGCAAGGCTGCTCTGCTAGCAAAATTTTCTCACGAGTAACTAGCATGCGCTGGCACTTGGACAGTGCATGTTAGCGAGCATCAAGTATACAAGTGCTGCCTTGGCGAAGCTTGCGCGTGCCTGTAGCAACCCGCGAAGCCTAGGCTTTGCGTAGATGACCTGCTTATGGGATAGAGATTTTTTCTCTATCCCACATTATTAAAAAAGGTAGCTTTTAGCTCCCCTTCTCCCTATAAATAACCTCCTCGTGCTTCTTTATTTCTCACCTCATCTCAGTCATCCTTTTGAATTTCGATATCTTTTCTTTGCGAGCTTTTTGCGAGATCCTCCATGAGTTTCTCCAACATCGCAATAATTCTTTAGAAGGATTTTTCAATTTGAAGAGAGCTTTCTTAGTAATATTTTCTAGTTGGTCTTCGAGTGGTCTAACAGGTGATGTCTACCTACAGGTTCTTCCTCAATGGGAGGTTGTGGTTGGTGAAGATCCTTGTGGATCAATCATAGAGGCTATCTAAGATTGGAAGCTAGTGCTAACAAAGTGCTGCGAAATTACTCTAAGGGAATGCCGCACTAAAGGAAGGCACTTTTCTACTGATAAGTTTAATAGTTTATTCACAAGATTCGGCTATATATCAATGGTGCCAAAAACTTGTTCATGAACAATATAGGTGTTGTCAGTACCTCTTATCGAATAGAAAAATGATGATAACTGCAAGTATATAGTTGTGACGTAGTTTTAAAAGATTTCAAACCCACAAGGAAGGAACCAAGTCTAAAGATCAACAAGGGAAAACAAAGTAAATAAAATAAGAATATATTGGAGATTATGGATAGGAAGATTAGAATGAAAAAATGAGTAACTATAGATGTGGAAGACTAGAGAATCTAAATATAGAGATTTTCCCTACCAAATAAGGATAGCAGAGAAAACATTCAAGTTCAATAAAGATGTTACGATTCACTAAACTAATCTAACAAACTCGGTTCAAAACACTTAGATGTTCAATGATTCGCCACAGAGCAATACATGAAATAACTTTTCTAAACTTAGCACAAATGAACTAAGACAATCATATAAACCTGGAAAACATCAATACTATGCTTAGTATAGGTCGCTCTCACATAACCACATTTAGCAAGTTACCATTCCAAAAATGTTGGCTCACTAAACAGTGTTATATCATAGATCTAGTGATTATACATGATATTGTTAAGCCCGAAATTACTCTTAAAATTAACTCTAACTCATATAACTTGATTAACATAAAAGACTTAACACGAAATACGAATTATGACACGTAGACATATCATAAACTTCGAAATAGAAAGTATAAGTAGAAAGCAAAGCAAAGTTGTAAGGTATGCAAGTGAAAGCTAAAGTTGATCAAACCGTATCCACTCTTTAATGGTTGTCGTCAATTCCCACAATTACTATGTCTGATTTGAATTCGGTCTCGGCCCGTACAAAACCTCCGCTAGGATGCTATTCTTTACGAATATTGAAGAATGAAAACTTTTATTGATAAGTGATTTGAAAGTACACTTATACAAAAATCGCTCGAGATTATAGAGAAATCTAGTGATTCGAATCACTTAAACATTTTCTCGCCAATACTTATGAACATAGTGAAACTAGATATTTATTCTCTATCTATACACTATACACTATCTTTCACCCCTTTCTTCTACATGAAATTAGTGAGGTTTGGAGCCCTATTTATAGAGTTCGAAGGGTTGCATCTATCCAAACGAAGAGTCGTATCCATTGGTGAATGATTGCATCTCTTCATTGTGATTGGTTGAGAATCTTTGATTTAATCCACAATGGATAGGCACCTTTTCATGATTGGTTAACTTCTAATAAGTGTCTTTTCATTAGTAGTTGATGGTGGTTGATCATGCTTATCTGGCAGTTGGTAGTTAAGAAGATAAAACCAGAAAACCATCCAAGTCACGATCACTATATATATGTCATGACCGTGAATCTTTGATTGTTAGACTTCTATTTCTGAAGTGTACAAGTCACGACCGCGAATGATTTTCGCGACCGTGAATTGAGTTTTTCTTCAGAATTCTCCTTGTAACTTCACGGATCTTTGACAGCTTCGATCCTAAGCCAAATCTTTAATTTCCAC
Organism: Euphorbia schlechtendalii; assembly: GCA_949673415.1. Taxonomy (NCBI): domain Eukaryota; kingdom Viridiplantae; phylum Streptophyta; class Magnoliopsida; order Malpighiales; family Euphorbiaceae; genus Euphorbia; species Euphorbia schlechtendalii. Next base: position 15,968 of record CATIWQ010033221.1, read on the forward strand.
ACATCTTTTTGCACCTTTTTCACTTTTTTTTTCACAGAATTCCGCTTTAGATCATTTTACTCCCAAGATTTGCCTAGTATTTGCATTTGCATAAAAAACAACTACATACCACGTGAAATCTTTTATATGAAGTATAAAAATGACTTAAACTATAGTGTTTAGTGTGTAAAATTAATATGGTATTGTAGAACCCAAGTTAAACAGTACTTACGAAGTTTTGGAAATAACAAACCGAATAGATAAGCGAATTTAATTAAGTACTAAGTATACTATTAATTAATGAAGTAGACTTGAGTATTGTGGAAAAATCAACTTAGTTTATTGTAAGTAATTAATTAAGTTATGGCTTAGATAGGAAAAGCTGAGTTCTGCTTTACTAAGTAGAATCCATGCAGAGTACTATGCAGTTTAGGCAATAGTCACTCAGCATGAACTGAGTGCTGCTTTTATTAATTAAAAGCATTACTTTATTATGACACTTTGAGAATTATTTGACAGCTGTACTACTAATGGTTTCTATTAAGAAATAGAATATAATTTTGTTGCTTTTAAGGTTAAATTATGCAGCAAACAATAGAATATTCACTACAAGTTAAAATGGCTCCACTTCACTAAAGTTTTTCTGATACTTTCCACAAAAGTCCAAGTAGAGTGCACCTTTATCAACCACCATTCTTTAGTGTCTCTGCGCATGCCAGAACATGTTAGCAACTTCAACCAATCAAGATTATTCATTACACAACACACATCTATCTATCTCTCCAAGATGGTATTGCTTGAAGACAAAAGAGCTTTCACCAATGGAAGCTTATCTCGACTCAACGTTCCTTTTTCTGTCTCTGAATGTCTAAGAAGCTATCTCCAACGGGAAGATTTGAAAGATGTGAAGAGAAGAAATATTAAAGAACTATAGAGATGAGAAGTGTACAATGGCTACTTCGTAAATCCTCTAAGTATAAATAGAAGACTGAAGCAGATGTTGAAAAATAATAAGTGAATCACCTTGAATTTCATAAGAGCTAAAGTCACTGCAAAACATTATAGCTTCCTAGAAATTTAAAATCAAGCAATCTGCAAACAACCATTATATCTGTTTGTAATAGAGAGAATTAGCTTTGAGAGATAACATTGTAAGGATTCAACATTTTATAAGTTGAATTTAGTTCACAATTCTCTTTTGAGATTTGAGTGTCAGTTTGGGAAGGTTACCCATACTGAGGAAGTGGCAGTTTGAAAGGA
>CATIWQ010033222.1:0-11474 GCA_949673415.1 Euphorbia schlechtendalii
CTAAGCCAAATCTTTAAGTTCTACGCATCTTTTTGCACCTTTTTCACTCTTTTTTCATAGAATTCCACTTTAGATCATTTTACTCCCAAGATTTACCTAGTATCTACATTTGCATAAAAAATAACTACATATCATGTGAAATCTTTTATATGAAGTATAAAAATGACTTAAACTATAGTGTTTAGTGAATAAAATTAATATGATAATAAGTGTAATTATACACTTATCAGATATTAAACAGGGCGAGTTTTTCAATCTGAGAATATCTAAGTTCTGCGTTCCTCAACACTTTGCTAGTGTAGTATATTGGAAATTGATCTTATCCTTGTTCTCTAACTAGTACTGTTCCTACCGCCTCGTCGGTGGTAGCCAGATACATGTAAAGTGTATCATCCGGCTGGGGTGTACTAAGAAGTGGTGGCTTTCCCAAGAATTTATTTAATTCTTCGAATGCCTCTTGGTAAGGCTGATCCGATTTGAAGTCCTTATCTTTTTCATGGCCTTGTAGAAAGTCATGCATCTTTTGGCAGAGAAAGATATAAATCTTCGCAGAGCATTGATTCTGCCATTCAGCCGCTAAACTTCGTGCAGGGTTCGAGGCGGTTCCATCTTCAGGATTGCCTTGATTTTTCTAGGTTTGCCTCGATCCTGCGCTGTGAGATCATGAACCCCAAAAATTTACCTCCCGTCACGCTAAAGGGGCATTTCTCTGGGTTAAGCTTGAGGTGGTATTCTTATAATACTTTAAAAACTTTTTTGTTATCTTCTACAAGTGTCGCCTGGTCCTTACTTTTGATTATCATGTCATCGACATACACTTCCATCGATTTGCCTATCTCATTTCGAAACATTTCATTGACCAGTCTTTGATAGGTAACTCCCGCATTCTTTAAGCCGAAAGGCATAACTGGAGAGCAATAGCTACCCTTGTGGGTTACAAAGGACATTTTTTCCTCGTCTACAGGGTGCATAGGCATCTGGTTATACCTACATTTGGAGTCTAACAACGAGTAGACTGCATAGCCTACCGTTGTGTCTACCAATTGATCCATACTTGGTGTGAGCACGGGATTTTGCACTAGCTCGCTCGTTCAATGATGACAGCTTTTCGGGATTTTTATCCTCGAATCACACAATTTTCGATTATCTGAAGATCTTCGAATGGGAATGTTCCTCGTCGCCGAGTTGTGTAAAGGACTTTAACTATTTTGAAAAATAAAGATTTTGGTAAAATTTATTAAATAAATAAGTAAATTTAAAAAATATATAAATTTAAAAAAATCTGAAAAACCCAACTAAACTGGGCTAGCCGAACGGACAAGCCTAGTGTGTCGGGCTTGTTGGATTCCTGTGAGCCATGAGGGCTCGCTGGATCCAGGGAGCCTCTCTAGAAAATTCCAACGAGCCCAACTCTCACTTATAAATACGGGGTTCATTTTGGATTGAAGGGTCGAAATTTTCGGAGAAAAATACGATTTTCACAAGAAAGTATTTTCTTTCAAATAATTCGGATCCAAAATACATTTGGATTCCGAAATTTTATGATTTTTAAATCAACTTCCATCTATTTTTTCTTCTAAAAATCCTTGAATATTCTCGGGTCTAAAACAAATATAGAACCCGAGTCTGATTATCTTTTGGATAAATAAACACTTATTCTCACCAACTAAAAGATGACGAGGAACGCTCCCGGGGATCGAACGGATACTTCGAAGTGGATTCACACCGAAAGGGTAAGCCTCTGAGTTCCTAGAACTGCTGATTCCGTGCTACTTGTCTACTACTACTTCTTCGGATTTCATCTATGGACCTAGGATTTTTACTTTATTCTAAATTTTTTAATTTTCCTTCTTCATATGTTCTTTGTTAATGGAAATTTATGTTAGAATACCCCCATGAAGGGAATACAAATTATTCCTAGATAACAGGCCTCACCTTTTCCAATGCGATCATTTTCACGAAATAAAAATGATCAACATACGTGTAAATAAAATAAATTGTTTTAGTTCTAAATAAGAACTTTAAATCGTCGATGTTTTAATAAGGCCACACGAGCCTTCTCAAAATCAAATCTAACATATGTGTAAATTTTGTGATATATCCTGTGCTAAACATTGTGGATGCAGCTTAGATGTATGCCTAGGATTTATTTTCCTTCGGGTATTGCAATTTCAATCTTTTTTTGGGAATTGTAATTTATAGATTAGGCGGGTAGTTGCATCCCCTGAGTTTTGTAATTTATTAATTTATTTTTTAGGATTTATTTACTACTTTATGGGTGGGCTTATCGCTTTCAAATATACGTGAATCATGCATAATAACTCGAAAAATGACATAAGTGTAAATATGCACAATTAAGAAATACGGTTTTCTATAGATGTAATATAATGTGATCTAATAAGAAATAAGCAACTTATCCCGAACCTGAATCTTTGTGTCTTAGTGGGCCGTCCCTCGGATGTTAAGCATCACAGGACTCTAAGAAAAGAGCTAATCCAGGTGACGACTCTACACTAAGAGATGGCGGATTCGGGTTTGACTGATCTGAAATGTTTTTAGTTTCTCTATCCAAACCTTCTGGGTTCCCGACCCAGTACATTTTATTTTCAACTTTAAAACACCCTAGTGGACCACTCCTCTCATTTCCGCGCGCTCTCGGCCCATCGCTCCTTATCATCCGCTCACAGTGACGACTCCGTTGGGGATTTTTCTAAAAAATTGTTTTTTCAAAGATTTTAGATTTTGAATAAGTGCCAAAAATTGTTGATCACATTATTCCGTATTTTCTTAATTATGACATATTCATAAATTTGCATTACAATAGAAGGGATTAGCCCGTAAGTCTAAGGTACCCCTATTGCCTCGAAGCTTTCTCTTGTACTAATCTACCTCCCTGAGAAATGATAGTATTTGAGCAGATGGAGCACTTGTTGCCATATCACGTGGACCTCCCTCGTTAGAACCCATTTGGGGACAGGCTTGGAGTGTATTTTAGTGCAACAAGAACCTTCTACATCAGCAACCCAAAAACAAACCTCATGTAAATAAGCCATAGGCATTTTCCCTAGGGTGTTACCCAACAAATGGCCATGCATTATATTTTCTTGCATGTGGTCCTAAGATGAACCAAACTTAGGATAGAGACTAGCCAAAAACCCTATGCGCGGGAGTTGTATTGTTGGAAGTATGGACGTTGCACGCTATGTGCTACGTACTTATTATTGTACAAATATCATGCTAACCACGAATCTTAGTGTAGACACTTGTACGCACACACTTATAATGATTAAAACAATGTAACATAGCATTTTCTCATCATCATGATACTAAAACATTGTCACATACACTTAGGATTAGATGACACCTGAGGTCGTGTTGCCCTAGGACAACATAACACCACTTGGAAACATCACTTACCCCTTTTCAACGAGATGTCCACTTGACATCCAGCTATTAGCCCTTACAGGGCAAACATACATTTCTTTTACTACGTGATGCCCACTTAACATTCGACACTTAGCCCACAAAGGGTAATAATATATCCCACATATTACCTATGAGATGTCCACTCGACATCCAACTCATAGCCCACGTAGGGCAATCACACATACCAAATAAGCCAAATAGGGCAAGTACCTACCCAAATAATTTTTTTCCACATTTCGTGATGTCCCTGTTGACATCCGAACCTAAGCCCATACAAGGGGAACTTATTTCAAAAACCTTACCTTACCAAATCCTGCCCACATGGGGCAATGATTAGTACATCACCACATACCCTCAAATAGCGATGACCACATAGGCATCCGAAACTCCACCCTAATTGGGCAAAATAACCAAATCATTCCTTCACTAGCTACATACGATGGTTATTTTCATCTTATTCGGGTATGTCGCACTGCTAACCTGAAATTATTTTGACATCTTCATTCCATGAGACCTAGTCATAGTACAAAATCTCAAAATATTGACTTATTACAGCACGGGTGACTTGGTCACCTCACTTACACCACTCATATTACGATGTCACACATACATTGTATAGATCTCAAATCCAACCCTGGATGTTGGATTTTCATTTCCAATTGTTTTTTTATTACTAACCTGTTTGTTTCAAATGGATTGACAAACATATTATTCATCATGGCATGCTAACCCCTTGTGAATGCAACCATAACATTAAACATTGCATGCATTTTTTCGCATCATGAATCATGTCATGAATCTCAAAGGCATGGTTTGATCTTCTACTTGTGTATCAAAGGGGCTTGGAAAAGGCCTGCTAATTGCCTAGTTCGCATTTCTCCAATCGTGGCTAATCTAGAGGGGGTTCCGTACAACGACTCAAGTGAAGACTCGGGTTCTGATTCAGATTCAGTTCAACGTGTGTCTTTCATGGCCAATCCACCAGAAGAAGGTGCAGGGGAGGATCACCCTATCCTTACAAGATAGAACTCTTAGCAGACACATCAGTCGTTAGTGAGCACCGAGATTGCAGCTACCTTGAATTTCTTTGCCGACAGTGAACAACTAGCATTGCTTATTCGCCAGCATGCCGGGAGGGCCCATAATGTAGTGTTCAACTTGGGGGTTACCCATAACAACAAAGTCGTTGAATCATACTATCAGCCTAGAATAGGGGGACCTTCCACCTCTCATACGGTGCACCCAGCTCCTACTACCTTTTACCAGTTCGGGGTAGGATAAAGTCAGTTGAACCAGGCTCAAATTGGGCTGCTAGGATATAACTTTGCCAATCCTTCCCAGAATCAGTTCTTCCCAGGATAAATTGGGTAGTTGGCATTCGCACCAGTGGATTTCTACCAAGGAATGACCCAACAGCCTATTCCCAGTTGGAGGACATCAATTACCTCACAGTTCCAGGCACCTCAACTATCCAATTTTGTAGCCTTTCCCCAAGGGCAATATAGCTCTTATCCAAACGCAGGGAACACCATTCTCCAACAACAATGCATGGCAGAATTGTAGTAACAATTCTTGGCCACTCACGACGGCCATATCCTGAATCCATACTCGACGCAACCGACAATAGGGGATGAAGATAGCTTGCCTTCAAACTTCACAATACCTCAGTTTCAAAAGTATGTGGGATTTGGTGACCCGCGTGCTCACTTAACGCATTATCAAACGGTGATGAGAGCATTATGGGTCAGCGAATAGATGATGGCTAAGCTCTTCGTCGTCACCTTGGGCTACCCAGTCAATGAATGGTACAGCCACCTTCCGCTGGACATAGCTACTGATTGGAATAACCTTGCTCTGGCTATGATGGGGCATTACGAAACACTCAGATGGAAACCACGATGCAACATTTGGAGGCTATAAGGCAAGAGCAAGGTGAGAGCTTCAAATCCTACTATGCACGTTGGATGGCCACACAGGTTAGGCATCGGACTCGCTTAAGTCTACCAAAGATGATAACCAAGCTTCTGAACGGTGCACTACCATCATACAAAAACAAGTTTGGGTCAGATATCTTTTCAAGCTATCAAGAAGTGTTTGAGAAGGCGGACAAGATAGAGCACTTTGAATCTATGGACACATCTGAGGGGCGCTAAAATAACCCATGATTGATGATGTAATAAATTAGCATTTAGCTATTTGCCCACGAGGCCTTTGAACTTTCGAATAAATTGAACTTTGTTTATTTGCTTGATTTTCTATTGATGACATCACGCATTCTCATAAGCATATACATAATGTTTTTAGCACATGTGACTCATCATGTTATGAAATTAATTTGGGTATAAATGGATTACCCAAAGTTATTGTAATTTCAAATGATTTTACTCTTAATAGAAGGTGAGTGACAAATACAAGTACTTAAACAACGCGTGATAGCATCTGCCTCATCTTATAAAGACGTAAGGTCGACGGAAAGATCTCCAAGCATGAAACATCCACCTATTACTAAATCAATCAAGCATAGGTTAAAATGATCGAAGCCAGAATGAGACCAAAATATCAACAAAGCAAATTAAGGTCAAACCACCGGCACAATACCAAAGATACGAAGGAGTCAAGTCATTGAGCACGTCAATAACTCCATCACATAGCTCGCCAACACTTATGGGCCAATCATTACATTGTTAAAGGAATACTGTTGAACGAAAATCGTTCATCCCCGATGGAATCAAGCTATCAGACCTGATCCCCGACATGTCACCTATCATCAAAGTATAATTGAAGGAAATGTTGATGTTCATCATCACATACACCTCAAAAGCGACCCAAGCACTAACCAATCGATCAGAAACACTAAATAATACCACAATTGATGTCATGGACATGGGAGGCAACCAATCTATCAGTCAAATCAACCAAGTCTTACACAATTGCTATCACGTATAAGTGAAAGAAATAAATAGGTAAAAAGTAGTACCAATAAAAAATAAATTAGCCTATCAATTAACACTTTGTTAGTTGAGCAAAAATTAGGGCCCCTTTTCAAAATAGAAAAAGAATAGTCTGTTGAGTTGAAAACCCAAAAAGGGTGACTCAGGCAAAACTTAGGACGTCGGGAGAACCACATTGGTTAGAAAACCTGAGAGGGCTAATCAATGGTAGGAGTCAAATCATTTGAAACATTTATACCCCTGTTAAGTTCATCAATGAATTGTCATTTTTGCTGAATCTTTATGCATATGCTTATCTTTTTTTTGCATATCAATGGTAGAATATCGCAAGTAAACATGCAAAAAATGAAAAGTAAAAATAAAGAAAAATAAGTTTGCTAGATTGAAAACCTGAAAGGGTGGTCTAGGAAAAAATTAAGATAAGGTTCGATAGATTGAAAACCCGTGAGGGTGATCTTTGCAGAAATTAGAACCAAAGAAATATCAAATTCATCATCTCATCCTCGGAATGGTACATGACATTATATACCTCTAACACTTCAGGTAAATAGCTTCCAAGCAATCATTACCACCATAATGCGGGGTCAGCGACTCATCTTGATCTTCCTCAAACCAGATTCAAGGTCTAAACTCGAATCTGATTCAACGAATCCATGGTCATCACTTTGAGGAAGTCATCCATGGAATCCCTAACAAAGATAAATCTTAGGGGCAATCATGCGCTAGCATAGGAGAAGGCTCTTCAATGAATGAAGCCCACAACACCTACAACTAATAAACATACAACATATGATAAATATTGATCATGCATAACATTTGCATCACATCATTTACAAGAAAAAGACGATGGCAAACTAGGGTAACACCATCCTAGTAAACAAGAAATTCCACCTCCACTTGGAGAATTTGCAAACACCGAGAAAGATGATTACCCACTCAAGCCTAAAGTTAACATTGCATCACAAAAGCCTCCTAAAACAATGGTGCGATCTTCGGGACATCCCCGAATTTCCATTAAACTCATTTATTCATCATGTTTTAATTTTTGATTGAATGGGCAAAAATTTTTACTTCACATAAACTCAATCAAATAATTAAAACATTCATCATAAAATATATTGACATTACACTCCTCCAATTTGTCACAGGGAACAAGTCAATATCCTACTAAGGAAATTCAAGGTCGCTTATGAAACAAATTCAGGCATGTAGAATCCAAGTTAATTAGTACCTAACAGTACTTAAGGTATTTTGGAAATAGCAAACCGAATAGACTAGTGAATTTAATTAAGTACTAAGTATACTCTTGATTAATGAAGCTGACTTGAGTGTTTTGATAAAACAACTTAGTTTGCTGTTTGTAGTTAATTAAGTTACAACTTAGAATAGGAAAAGCTGAGTCCAGCTACGTTCATTTGGATCCATGCTGAGTAATATGTAGTTTAATGAAATAACCACTCAGCACGAATTAAGTGAAGCTTTTATCAATTAAAAGCAGTTTATTGTGACACTTTGTGAATTAAATGACAGCTGTACTACTAACTATTTCTGTGAAGAAACAGAATACTCCTTTGTAGTTTTTAAGGTCAAATTATGCATCATATAATAGAATATTTACTACAAGTTAAAATGGCTCCACTCCATTAAGGCTTGTCGAAATCTTTCTACAAAAGTCCAAGAAGAGTGCGCCTCTGTCAAACACCATTCCTTGGTGTCTCCGCGCTTGTTAGTCTATGTCAGCAACACCAAACAATCAAGATTACACATTGCTCTACACGAGTCTCTCTCTCTCTAAAGATCGTATTGCTTGAAGACAAAAAAGCTTTTGCCAATGGAAGCTTTTCTCACCTCAACGTTCGAATTTCTATCTTTGAATGTCCCAGAAACTATCTCCAACTAGAAGATTTGAAAGATGTGAAGAGAAGAAATTTTAAAGAACTACAAAGATGAAAAGTCTACAATGACTACTTCACAGAGCTTCAAGTATAAATAGAAGACTGAAGCAGACGCTGAAAAGTAAGCGAACATAAGCGAATCACTTTGAATTCACTAAGAACTAAGTCACTGCAAATCATTTTAGCTTCCCAGAAATTCAAATACAAGCACTCAGCAAACAACCACTTTCCTATCTATTTGTAATAGAGAGAATCAATTCTAAGATATAACATTGTAAGGATTCAACATTCTATAAGTTGAATTCAGCTCGCTACTGTTTTATTGATCTTGAGTGTTAGTTTTGGAAGGGTATCCAAACTGAGTTTGAGTGGTAGTTAGAAAGGAGGGTACTTTTTGTAATCTTGTCTACCCGCTGTAAATGCTTCTCTGCCTATTGAAGGAATAAACCACTAGTGGATTAAAGCTCGGAGAAGGTATCCGGGGACTAGAGGTATTCTAGGGGCCGAACCAGGATAAAATCTCTGTAATCGTTCTAACTCTAAGCGACTAGCTTCATCAGCTTCTTGGTCATTCATCTCTCTTATATTTGCTTGTTATCCAACTCGTTCTGAGTAATCCTTACTCAGTTAAAGGTTAAAGATAAACTGTGCTAGCTGAGCTGAACAGTTTATAAGCTTTTATATCTCACTCAGCACGCATACTCACCACGCATATAAAAACTATACTAAGTTAACATTAAAATGAAAAGATTTATAAAGTAACCCAGTATTCACATTCACCTCCCCTCTGCTATTGTTATTAGCTGATTTACGGACCAACAAGTGGTATCGGAGCAGTTGCTCAACTTTAAGACTAATCGTCTTGAGTCAGATCCTTAAATGGCATATAATAACTTCTGCTTGAGTTCTGGTCAGTCAGTTCTTCTAAGAGAAGGAATTTTTGTTACCAGACCTCCTCTATTTGATGGTAATCATTATACATTCTGGAAGAATCGTATGAAGAACTTCATCTAGTCATAAAGTATGCAGGCTTGGATCGTAATTGAGCTTGGTCCTAGAGTTCCTACTGAGGTCAGGAATGGTGTGTGTAGACCTGTAGATCCAGAGAACTATAATGATGCCGATCTAAGGCTTCTCAAAGAGAATGCCATAGCCATTAATTACTTACACTATGCACTTGATCTTAAAGAATTTAACTGGGTCTCAGGATATGAAATAGTATAGGAAGTCTGGAAGAAATTGGAGATTACCTACGAGGGGACATAAAAGGTCAAGGAGTCAAAGATAAACCTCATGCTGAGAGAGTATGAGATGTTCTCGATTACTGCCAATGAAGGTATTCAGAGTATGAATACCCGATTCATTAATATTGTTAATGAACTAAAACGACTTAGAAAGGAGTTCAGTGAGGAAGAGCTGGTCAAGAAAATTCCCCACATTCTCACAATAGAGTGGGATTCTAAGAAGAGCACAATCAAGGAAGCTCATGACCTTAAGACCTAAAGCTATGATGAGCTGATAGGCACCTTGCTGACCCATGAGATGTCACTGAGAAAGTACTCAGATGACTCAAAGAGAAATAGGGGCAAGGAAGGCAAAGCCATTGTTCTCAAAGCAGACTCATCTGAAGAGTCCACCAACTACGACTCTAATGAAGACATGGCTCTTTTTACAAGGTGTTTCAAACCAAAAGAAGTTTCCCACTAAAATCCAGTCAACTCAGCACTGACGTGGAGTTGAGGAAGGACTCAAAAAAGACTACAGCAAAGACATCAAATGCTTTGGCTGTGGAGAAAAAGGCAACATCCAGTCAAGCTGTCCAAAGGCTAAGAAGGACAGATTCAAGAAGAGATTCTCCAAGAAGAATGAAGCTCTTATTGCCACTTGGAGTGACTCAGAAGAACCTTCATCTTCTGATGAAGAAGCCACTAATTCAGCTAATCTCTGCTTGATGGCCATTAAAAGTCAAGGCGAACGCTCAACATCTACCTCTGGTACAAAATCTTCAGCTGATAAATTAGAAGCTGAGCATGACAAGGGAAAAATGCATCAAAATAAGGTACATTCTGAAATTCCTTTATCAATTGAAGAATTCTCCCAGGCTCTCTTTGATGTAATGAAATTAACAAATAAATCGATGAAAAACATCAAAGAGATAGTGAGAAGAAGTGACGATTTAGAAGATGCTAATGCTTCCTTATCGCTTAATATCCTCTTTCTTCAAGAAAAAACTGAATATCAAGAATGTGTTATCAGCAAGCTCACTAACAAATTAGATGAGCTGACTTCTGATATATCAGCATTGAAGAAGAAAGAGGATCCTCCTCCTACCAACAATCAAATTCTGAATAACCAAACTCACAATCCAAAGAGGAACAATTCCTCTAAAAAGAAGAAAGCGAGCCAGCCCAAGGCAAAAACAGTATGGGATTTTTGTGGGAAAACTGGACATGTCACAGTAAAGTGTAGACATAAAAATAGTTATTATAACGAATATGATTGGACAAACATATTCACTGCTAACAAAGGAGGACCCAGCTCAAAAGCATGGGTACCTAAGAATACTTAATTGTTTTGCAAGTGAGCCTTAGATCCGCTGATGACTCTCAAATGTGGTATTTGGATAGCGGATGCTCAAGGCATATGAAAGGAGATGAAATTCAGTTGATCTCATTGGAACGCAAGAGAAATGGAAGTGTCAGTTTTGGAGACAACTAGAAAGGCAAGATTGTAGGTTGTAGGGGAGAGCAGTGGTCGGTTCGGTCCAAAAATTGAACCGAACCAAATAAACCAAGAACCAAATAATTAAAATTTTAGGACCCAAATACCGAACCGAATAAAATTAGGTTCGATCCAGACCGAACCTAAATATTTCGGTTCTGTCCAGTTCGGTTTAGTAAAAAACCAAATTATAAGATAAAATAATCCATTCAAAAAAAATTCTAAAACATGAACTAATTAAACTAGTAATATAAATTCAATCAATAAATAATCTATATTTCTATAGACCGAAACAAATGGTTAAATGCAACAAATCAAACCACATTCAAGAATCAGTACACACTACCAAGTTTGCTTTCTAGATATCATCTAATGTTAATTTCAAAATATAATATAAAAAATCAAATGCAACTATCCAATGAAACTTAAGAGCATCATCCCATAAATTAATAAATCACATAAACTAAAAGTATTGGTCCAA
>CATIWQ010033223.1:0-23875 GCA_949673415.1 Euphorbia schlechtendalii
GGAAACTGGTATCTAACTGGTATGAAGAACAAAAAATGTCAAAACTAGTAAGAAAGTGGTAGGAAACTGGTATTGAAATTAAAACAGTAGGAATCTGGTATCTAACTGGTATGAAGAACAAAAAATGTCAAAACTAGTAAAAAAATGGCAGGAAATTGGTATCTAACTGGTATTGAAATTAAAATAGCAGGAATCTGGTATCTAACTGGTATGAAGAACAAAAAATGACAAAACTAGTAAGAAAGTGGTAGGAAACTGGTAGTTAACTAGTATTTAACATGTATTGAAATTAAAACAGTAGGAATCTTGTATCTAACAGTTATGAAGAACAAAAAATGTCAAAACTAGTAAGAAAGTGGTAGGAAACTGGTATCTAACTGGTATTTAGCTTGTAATTTTCTGAATCTTATAAGAATCTGGTAGGTAACTAGTATTTAAGTTGTATTAGCTTGTAGTTTTTTGCATTTTGTTAAAAATCTGGTATCGAACTGGTATTTAGCTTGTAATTTTCTGCATCTTGTTAGAATCTAGTAGGTAACTGGTATCTAACTGATATGAAGAACAAGTTGTGTTAAATTAATCTTGAAAAGTGATGAAAATGCATTAGAAAGTTATCTAAACATGTAAGATAATTAATTACACCTAATCAGCTTATTTAAGTTCAGATATACTTTGAAGAGCAGGCATCCCAAGACCAATGAGAGTGATACAAATTAGATTAGTATATAAATTTATAATTGCATATAGCCTAATGAAATTCTCACATCAATTACAACACAAAAATTGAATAATGCTTCTACAAATTAACAACAAAAACAAGCACAAAGAGACAAAATGAAAAAGAGGCAAAACGAAATCTATCAGCAACAACAGGATTTCAACTCCATGGATCCTCATTCTCAATTGAAAAAAAAAACTAGTCGAAAGCTAGAAAATTGGAATTGTGCAGAGAATTTAAGAATTACAGAGAGCAGAAACTTGAAGAAATTTCGATCAAGAAAAAAACAAGGATAATCGAAACAAGGAAGAGAGATTTTGATGGAGAGAAACACGCGATGCAAAAATAGGAAGCAACTGAAGCTTGATAAAACAGTGTATATATAGAACGTATAGAGTGAAAACTGAAATTTAAAATTGGTTATAGAAAGTAAAGGATAAGTTGGAACGTATTTTTGTAAATAAGTTTCACAAACCTACATTTTTTTACAATTTCCCCTTTTTTATAATGGTATTTTCTAAGCAAAATAATTTACTAAAAAAAGTAGAGAGCAATTACAACATACATACATTGTAGATATGTCAAATGATTGAAAAATCGTGTTTGTTATGATAAATATCGTAAAAATCAAGTTTGAATGATAATATGTGTCAAATCAAAGCTGACACAAAATCACTCTTTCATACTCTAATAAGTGTCATAATCGCTTGTAAAAACACACAATCGTTATTATTATACAATCGTAAATTGGTAATCGAAACAATATAGATATACTCTCTCCGTTTTTAAACTAGTCCATTTAGCTCACATATGAAAATTTAAAATAGTAATCTATTTCAAAATTTCATGATTCTTTTTCATCTTTCTTACATGTATATCCTTATTTACTCTTGTTATTTTTATAGCATTAAATGCACATTTTTTTAGATATTAGGGTAGATTACTACTTGCATGACCTTATTAATTACTTTATTAAAAAGTGTGAAATATGTAAGAAACTAATAAAAAACGAAGATCGTAAGAACAAGAAAAGAAAGCGGTCAATACAAACACCAATCTATGTGGTCACAACATGAAATGTGATTTGGGCAAACAGAAAATAATTATTAAAACTATAACTTTTAAATCAATTCAACATTATCATAATTTAACAATGTTTATAAATTATATATCATAAGTTAAGTAAGTTTTAGAATTCTTTCTTTTATTATATTTTCTTAAAGTTTATCATCATTTTATAAATAAAATAATATTTTCAATTAAAATAATTTTTAGATTCTATCATTAAAATTTACTATATGTTTATCAACCATAATGCAAAATTTCAATTTAAAATATGAAAAATTATATTTTACTTGACAAAATTTAATATTGGGATCTATTTTCTATTCCTTGCAAACTCTTTACTTAAGATGTTTGGCCAAAAGAAAGTGCCGATTGGAGGGCATGGAATGTATTATAGAGAGATGATGGAGGGCTAGATAAGGAAAATGAGGTAAAAAAAAAAAGGGACAATTCAATTAAAATAGATTGCAGCTTTGGATGCCATTTGCCAGCTCCATAATGGTTTTCCTTTATATCACGCAAAACCATGGTTTTCCTTTTACTACTTTTTTCCCACCCCCCAAACTCCAATATCCATATTCTCACTTGTTTTTCTTTACTAATTATACATCTCTTTTTTTATTACTCATTTTCTTTGTCATTATTCATTCATTTCCTTGAAAATACCACTAACGATATCAATTAAGCCATTAAAATATATAATTCACTCAAACATTTGTATTTTTACACCCACAATTTTCTTCATTATTACTATTGCTCGTTAGCACCACTTATTACTTAACTCACTTCTTATAATTTGGAGGAAAAAGCCTTTAAAAATTTGGAAATCATTATAAAATCTTTATTAGCAATATATAACACTTCCCCTCATATAAATGCTCATTGGACTTCAAATAAGGTAATATTCTAACTTATGTTGATTTTTAATAAAAGAGAGGAACTCTTAACTTTTATGAAATTATCTTGAACTTGAAGTAAGTAAAATATACGATTTTATGGAAAAAATTTAATAATTAAAATAAAGCATTATACAAATTTTCAAAAATAGAAAATCATTTAATAAAATATGAGAGGAGTAACAGCTTGTTGATGACATCCATTATCCCAAAATCAAACCTTGTAACTTTTGTATATACTTTTATACATTGGAAGAAATATACATGTCAATATAGTTTCCGTGTTTTTATCAACAAACACATGCAGAACCTCAACTTTAATGGTAATAAATTGAATGAAAAATAAAGCATATATATAATGTGCATGTTTTTTATTCCTTCTCTGGATTATAAATTAATACCAACATCTTATTCCATTTTGTAAATTTTTTAAATTATTTCTTAAATAAATCATTTTCTTTTTTTTTACTCCTTTGTCCCTTTGTCTCAATTTATTAGTCATTTTAGAGTTTGGTCTAAAATTTAAAAATGATTATTAGAGATTAAAAGGATTGTATTAACCTTTTGTATTTATCTTGAGAATTATTTCATTAATTGAAATTTCTCTCCCTTTAAGCATAGAAAAATAAATTGATTGTTATTAATATGGTAGAAATGGAAGAGAGATGGGAAAAAAATTCTTAAACATTATAAATGACTAGTAACTTATAACATGGGACGAGATTTATCACCTAAATGACTTATAAATTGGAATAAGGAGTAATAAAAATCTGTTAGGTTTACACATTTATAAAAAATAATTCAACCACATATATACTCGTACATGAATTTAGGACACAAAATACAATCTTCATCTCATTTCCCATTAAAAGATGGAAAATTTGTTCCACGGAAATTTGCTATCTTCTATTCATTAATAATAATTTTTTTTTTTTTGAAAAAGTAACATACAGTTCATATTTTATAAAATCAACACTTGAACAAAGTAGTGCAAAATCAAATTTAAGAATTCCCATAGCAGAAATAATGTATAATTGGTAGTAAATACCCAAAATATAATAAAAAATTAAATATAAAGTACAATAAAATCCATATTGGTGATTATTAAGGATTAGAGTCCGAAACTTTCATGCGGATTAGGCTATCTCCGTTTCTATCCGCATTAACGGTTAGGGGTTTCTTGCCATAGAAATTTCTATGATGAACAAACTTCTAGATCAAGAAGAGAAGGGAACATGAAGAATAATTTGAAGCATTCCATATATAAGGAAAAAGTAATGATGATAAGTTTGGAATAATTAATGATAGATATTTCAGCCGCAGCATCATATAACATAGTTTAAATGATTGGTACATAATTAAGTTGTGATTGGAAAATAATAATTACTATACAAATTAACTCATCTCACAATCCTACCATGAAATCATATTGAATAAAATCCACCCAACCCATAGGATATACTAATAAATTAACTCTATTCCCATAAATAACTATAAAAAAACAGCACAAAACCCTCAAATTAAAGCAATCAACAAAGAAGAAGAAAGTGACCTGAAAATGAAAAAAGTTCAGCGATTAGAAACAGGATTTGGACCACTGGGAACTTCATGTGCACTTGCATTCAACATTATTTCATGCCAAGAACTAGACCGTCGATCCCTTTGTTTTTGTCTTTGTCGTTGTTTCTTAGAATTACAAGGAAGCTTTGAAATGGAAGAATTGGCACCAAGTCTTCTTCCTGGAAAGTACTGCATCAAACCTAAACCTTCATTGCTTGTGGCAATTGCCATTTTGCTGGTTTCAACACTAATTATAATTATTAAGAAGATGATTACCACATCATTACAAGCCATGCACTATATAAAATTAATTCTCACATCTATAACTATCAATAAGGTTTGGAGGATTTCAAATAACAGGAGGAAAGGGAGAGATAGATATGACAAAAAAGAGTTTTCCTTGTAGGGTTTATTTCAAGAATATGAATAAGTGAGAACCCATTCAAAAGAGAGAGAGAGTGTGTGTGTTTGTGTATGTAATAAAGGTTGGAAATTAAAGATAGAAAAGCAAATTGGAGTGCTTTTAAAATGTGTTAGTGAGGTAGCTTTTTCAATGCCCTTATAATCTTGTGGCGGTCAAAACTATTTTATCTACATATATTAATATTAAAATGTTAATAAACAATAATTCTTCTCTAATAGGATTACATACTTACATTTTACCTTTCATTTCGGGTCCGACTTATAAAAATTATCTAATTAGTGCTTGAAGTTTCGATTCACTTGTTACTTATTGGGTATCAAATGTATTCACTTTATATCTATATGACCCATGACTATTTAATTTTAGTATAGAAAGTGTCTATCTTAGAACACAAAATACGTGAAATTGTTACTTAGAGAATGAGTATGTTTCATTGATTATGCATGAAATTGTCTGTTGGTATTCTGGGGATTTCCTGGATAATTCTGAAGTCGTAATATACTTTCAGATTGAAATTTATTCTGGGGATTTCTTGGATAATTCTGAAGTTGTAATATACTTTCAGATCGGTTCACCAAACTTTCAATCGAATAAAATTAGAAATAGTCAAGAACAAGAATTTAAATTGCTGTGAAAACAACCGAGTTTTTCTGTATATCCTGCCAGTTTCATTTTTAGTGAAATAAATAACCAAAATGTCAATACACATGTTGTTTCAGGTAGCTGTTATGCCTAAAGGACATGTTTTTTCGTGTTTCAGTTGTATCCAACTGACACATTGTTTCGGTCCAAATTCATTTTTCTGATGAATTTTCCAAATGATGCAAGAATAAAAAATTTTCGACCTGACCTTGCAGCTCGATCCCAGCCCCGGACCCCCAAATCGTAACCGTACCCGAACAAGTATGCACTCTGCACTCTGCATTCTCCACTCTCCCTACTTGTTCGATGAAACGTTACGATCGCATTGGTTAAAACAGTCGATCCAATTATACTAAAACACTAACGTTGTTGAACCTCAATAGTCTCTTAAGTTATCATGCAAAATTCAATGTCATTTACTAAAAACGAAAAGTGGAATGCATCAGGAACCAAATAGGTAATTTCAACGGACTTGACACTAAAAGAATTATTTGAATTACTAAACAAGTCCAAAAGATTTTTTAATTCTGATTACATAAACCTTTTCTTTTTCTTTTTTTGGCATGTGCTATGGTGTGTTTGCATATAATGTGGTATTGCTTTCGCCATAAAAAACCAAAAAATTAACGAAAAATCATACTATAGTCTCCAAATTGACTCACACCAAACTTTTGATGAGAAACACTAAATTTGAACAATATTTGTCTGAGAAATAATTCTCTCTTTGCCTCTTTGGTCATATTAATCTCATTCTGATTGACATGTTCAATGATGATACAAGTAATTATCTCAAAGAGACAGTAATTTCTATTTGTGCTTCAACTGCCGCGTGTAGACATTCCAAGAAGCATGCAATTACACAGTAAGAAGTCCTCCTGCGGACCTATATGAAAGAACATTCTTCGCGTTAAGATTGCTGACCAACACAAATTATTTATTATGTCACCATGAACTTTCAAAAGTTACTTTAAACTCATTTAACATGATGTTGTGTTCAGGAAGGTAAATTGGTACACCCTTACCATGTTTAAGAAGGATTGGGAAAGTATGTCGTTTTAGCGTAGTTCAGACAAGTAAAGATGTATTTAGCCAATATGAGTGATATGAGAACATAGACAACATAAAATAATAAAAATGCCATTCTGATTCGTTTCATTAAGCACCCATGTCCTGTAGTAAAACCAAGTGTTTTATGGCATGACACTCGATGGATTAGGTTAAAACATGTGTTTTTCTATCAACGATCAGTATCAAAGTCTGCTACTCTCATGGGATTTATTCCATTGTTTTAATATTCATGAGTAATTGAATTTTTAATTTAAAAAAAAACCCTAGCCGCCATGGACGCCGTGCGCAGCCGCCTACCTCACCCTCAACCCTTCCCCGCCGAACATCGGTTCTACAAAACAACCCATTCACCAGCATCATCGTCCATGTTCAGCAGGACTCTCCCACCTTGGAAACCATCAGGCCTGTTGAAAACTGCTTTAGTAGCAAGGATCTATTTTCAGAATTTTCCCGCTTCCCATGATAGAGAAGTCATGCAGACAATTATCTCCAAGTATGGAGTGATTGGTGACGTTTACATTGCTAATAAGAGGAATAAGGAAAAATTCCGGTCCACGAAGCTCTCTATCGTTTGAATGCAATTGCGATCGGAAAATTCAAATTGCAAGCATTTATCGCTAGGTTTGGGAAGCGTTCAGATAACTTTAACCCCACATCGAAGGCAGCCAACTCAGGTCCATCTTCGAAACATATCTTTGCTCCATCACTTAGGGATTCCTGATCTTATGCGGACGTAGTAACAACACCACCACGAAAACCGATTGCACTGAGATTGTTTTATGAAATAGGGAAAGCTGATTGGACTCATCTCTTGTGTTTTGCTAGGGTGAGAAATCTTAGTGTAAAACCCGGACCTGTTTTCATTAATTCAAAATCAAAATTTTGCAATAAACTTTATTGCACCCGCTAGTGGCAACCTAGTGGTTGTATCTTTCTTCTCGGAAGACGTAGTTGTGGGATTTCTCGAAGGCGACTGGTTACCCCTCTAAGATCTTATATTGAAAGTGCTCCCATATTCCATGGACTTCGTTCCTTCGGAATTGCTATGCTTCATGGATTTCTTAAGAATTCCTCCCACCATTATCACGGAGAAATTAGTGAAAGAAATCGCTGGATGCGCAAGAAATTGGAAGCTTAATGTTGATTGACTTCAACTTCAACCTATCGAAGCGTTTGGATGTGGTGTCTTGTATGATCCCGTGTGGTTCAATCGACTCATCCATTGATGTTTTAATTGGAGATGTTACTGTTTGTATTAAAGCTTGAATCTGACAGCTCACTACGTGTCGTAACTGCGACGATCTCAAGTATTAATCATCTGGCTCATCAGCTGACTCGGGGGATAATAGATGGGAGGGCTTATCAAAAGATGAAGTTAGGTCGTTGAAGGGTTTAAAATCTAGCGGCTTTGTTCCTACCACGATCATTGGGACTGTCGCAATAAATTCACCAAGTCAGGATGTTGCCTATGTTGACGGGTCTACTGCTCCTTCGCCAAACCAAACTGCTACCCCACAAGACAGCTTCGCTATCTCGGAATCACGTCCTTTAAACCACTAATCTTTGACTTTCTCATCGGACCCAGACATTTAGAACATGAACTGATTATTTTTACAAGCGCATTCTCAAAGACTGAGCGAGGCTCTACTCACATGGGTTGATGGTTTCAAACTTGGGTTGTTTAAGGAGAGCTCAAAGGCTTTGTTTATGAACGCAATCGAGGGAAGTTTGGGATCATAAGTGGGCTGCTTTATCGAGGTCTTCTTAAACTTATTTTTAACATCTTTGTCATTCATTAGTTGGAATTATCATGGTGGAATCTCTAATAATATGAAACGTTAGTTTATGTTTTCGTGTTCTCAGAATTTTAATTTACATTTTATGGTTTTTATTGATACGAGAGTGGATGTTGTTTCAGATGTTGTCTTTCATAAGCTTTGGGGGCATAACAACTTTGCTTCTAATTTTATTAGTTCAAACGGGTTATCAGGTGGTTTGGATATCTCATGGAACATCATAGTTTTACAGGGTTCACTTTTTGCTTCTCTTCTCGTTGGTTGATAATTCATTTTCATTTAATTTTGGGTAACTTGGATTTTTATGCGGTAGCTTTGTATATTTCCATAGAGTGGAATGATAAATGATGTGGCTTGAATAAGACCTAATGATTGTGCAACTTGACAATGTTTTTGTATGTGGTGACTTCAGTGAGGTTCTTCATGCGAACGAGAGATCTAGCGGGCTGACGTCACCCTCTTTAACGTGTTTCTAGGACTTTATCAACAATTTTGAGCTACTCAATATCCTGTTGGAAGGGAGAGATTACACGTGCCATAACTCTATGTCCTTCTCCCCGTATCGACAGAGTTCTTATCTCATGCGCTATTTCAGATAGATGGCCTAGGACCTTGTACACGAGTCTTTCGGATCATTTCTTGATACTTTTATACAACCAATCTCCGCTAAACACATGTCTGAAAACGTTTTAAATCTCTCAGTTGTTGGTGGGATCACAAAGACTTTTTACCATTTATTCAAACCAAATTGGAGTACATCAATCGGAAGTATCAGACACCTCCGTATTGCGGGCTCTAGATAGTGTGGCATCTTCATCTTTGTTAATGGTGAAATCTACTCTATTTCGAAAAAGGGCGGCTTTAGAAATTATTTGACATCAACAATCTAGGGTGAAATGGTCGCTTCTTAGAGACAACAACATGAGCTTTTTTCTAGAAAACTACCTTTGTTCGGTATAGAAATAATCGTATTTCATGCCTTGAACTACACAAGTCACTATCATTCAATTTAGGTGAGATATATACGGCACTTACAGATTTTTATTCTTAGGTTTTTACTGCTCCTAGACTTATTCCATTATCACTACGGAAGCTTGAATTTGCTCGAATATCGGATAATAACAATTACACATTAACTAAGATTTTTTCGGAGAAGGAAATTTGGGAAGCGATTTGTTCTTGCCACGAGAATAAATCTCCAGGTTCGGAAGGGTTCAATCACTTCTTTAACAAAAGGGCTTGGAACTTTATGAAATCAAACTTTTTGGATTTATTCAGCTTCTTCAATGATTCCGGCTTTCTTCCGATGATAATTCATTCACGGTTCTCATCCCAAAGGTCCCAGGAAATTGTTAATTTGGTTCAAAATTTCAAACTTATTGCTTTAATTCATGGCGTTTACAAGGTGGTTACCAAGCTATTAGCGGCACTTTTAAAGTTGATTTTGCCATCTTTGATTTTCGGTAATCAATTTGCCTTTGTTAAGAACCGAAATATCCACGAATGCTCCTTTGTCGCCTCCAATCCACCTTAGCTGACAAGTCTATTTTGTTTTAAAGTTGGATTTCCACAAAGCCTTTGATAGTATTTCTTGGACTTTCATTGATGCCGTAATGAAGAAAATGGGCTTCTCTCATAAATGGAATTCGTGGTTACAAGGCTGCCCGATTCAACTCTTCCACAACCATTCTCATTAATGGCAGCCCAGGTGCGCCAATTCGAATCCATAGAGGAGTAAAACAAAGAGATCCACTCTCACCCTTCATTTTGTTCTAGCGGTGGAAGGCTTGAAATAACTCATCGATATTAGCATTCGTGAAGGTTTACTCTCGGGCTTTAAAATTGACGATGCTTTGCCGGATGTTTCTCTACTTCAATTTGTGGATGACATGATTTGTTTTCTCTCAGGTGATGAAACTCTCATCGAACTGTTTATACATATCCTCCATTGCTATGAATTAATTTCTGGATTAAAGATAAACTTTCACAAGAGTTCTTTAATTAGAATCAATGTGGATGCTCAATCTCTCAGTCTTGCGCATCTAAGTTGGGTTGCAAATTAGAAAAATTCCCCATTCATTATCTCGGAACGCCTTTGAGCTATAAGCAACTAAACAACGGTAATTAGGATGTGTTGATTGGGAAATTTCAGAATTGTTTGGCTTCATGGAAAGGAAAATGTCTCTCTTATGCGGGTAGAGAGGTATTGGTCAAATAGGTCCTTGCATCAATTCCAATTTATATGCTATTTCTAGTTAAGCTCCCGATCGCGGTAGAAAACAAAATTGTAAGTTTGATCCGAAATTTTTTATGGAGAGGTGATTCGACTAATTATGACATTTGCAAAGTGAGTTGGGATATGATTAATTTACCTAAGCATCTAGGTGGTTTATCGATTCGCAACTTTAAGCTTATGAATTATAGCATTTTACTCAAATGGCTTTGGCATCTTCGTGATGTAAATGACAATTCTCTGTGGGCAATTTTTTGTGCAAGGAGATACGATTTTGAATCTTGGTGGAAATTGATTAGTTCGAATCAATCGAAACTTTCGGCGATTTGGAGGGGAATTGTTACATGTTGCTATCGAAATCCGACATTTTGGGAAATTTTTAACAAATATGCGGTGGTTTGGCTTGGTAATGGTTTATCGGCTAACTTTTGGTCAGATAATTGGACTTCGAGGGGATCTTTGAAGGATTTATTTCAGAATCTATGGGCGTTGTATTCTGGGAGAAACATCTCGATTCAAGAATGGTGTTTGGCGTTATTTGGAAATGGGCATGAGGTCCGTCAGTTATGAATTAGACTGCTATGGCTTTCGGAACAATCTCAATGCCGGGAGCTAAAGAAATTGATCATGGATTTAGTCCGTTAAATTTTCCCGTCAAGTGCAACTAACTCAAACGTTGATGCTCAGCTCCTTTTGAGTTTCTTGGATTGCGATGACTCATTTTGTTGGAAAATCAGCACCAACAATAGATATTCAGCCGGATCTTTTAGTGCAGGATTTTACAACAAAGATAGATGGTAGTCCCCACCAATTTCATTTCGACTTGTTTGGAACACTTGTATGCTTCCCCGGGTTCGCTTCTTTGGTTGGCTAACATTCCATAGAAGAATATTGATGAAGGAATTTCTCTTATCTCACGGATGTGGCTCTATCTCGGATTCATCGTGCCCTCTTTGTCCGGCCTTGGAAACCTTAGAGCACTCGCTACTTTTTTTGCAAACTGGTCCATTTGGTGTACTGCTCTAAGTTGGATTGGAATTTCAGCCCCCATCCCTAGAACGCATATGATTTTCTTTTGGTTTGGAGTTCCTTGTTTACGAATGAAGCTAAGAGAGAGTTTGCAACGACGCTATGGTTCTCTATCGCATGGAGCATTTGGAAGAGAAGAATAAATTTGTTTTCGAAGGTGTTCTTGAATGAGAAATTTTGTTTATTGCAAATGTATAACATTGTTGGTTTTATTTCAAGATTGGGAAGAAACCATTTTCTTTTTCGGCTACGGATCTTTTAATTGATCATTCTTTACTTTGTAATTGAACTTTTTATTTATTTGGGCGATTCACATTTTGTGACACGCTCTTCCTAATAAAAAGAGGAATGAGTGTTTTGTAGGTAAATCCTGAAATTTTCACAAATTCCAACCTTTTTCCGATGAAGGACACATTGGCCCTCCGGAGATATTTAAAAAAAAAACTCTAGTAACTTGTAACAAGTGTGGGAGTGTTCTATGAAGCTGTCAAGGCATTTAGGCCCAAGCCCAATAACAGCAACAAATGGACATTAGTTGATACACGTGGATGGAAAACAGCATATATGTGAACCCAAAATGAACTAAGCAATTTTATGGTGTTAAAACTAGACATTCGCATATTCCCGGGTCGGGTCAGGATAAGCTTAATTGGGTGAAGTTAAACATTTAAGAGTTTACAGATCGAATTTTTAAAAATAATTTAATTCCGAATTCAGACTGCGAGCCTATAAATTAATTTTTTTTTATGAAAAATAAGTCTTTATTGTTATTATTAAACATGGAAAATATACTAACTTTAAAAAATTATATACAATATTGTAATATTACATTAAATTTAATATATATCTTTTTTAAAATAAATTTGGATTTTGTAAAACTTGTATTAGAATTATTTATACAAATACGAAATGAAATACTCCCTTCATAACCATTATAATTTTTAAGTCTTTTGACTTAAAATTATCGATGATATACAAACTTTGCTTCTACTAATATATAGTAATTTTATATTGACACTAATTATTTGACATCCATTGCACTATTAAATCTCCATCCTCCATTCTATTTTCATCTCATGATGGAGATTTAACTATCCAAAGATGAATGGAGAGGATTGTAAAGTGTAAATGAGTGTCAATTAAACTGATGTCAATATAGATTTACCAACTAATATATTGGTACATTAATTTCAAACTTGATATAAAGACATAAGTTTATCAGTTTTACTAACATATTGGTTATAATTAAATTTGACTCTAAAAATTACTTTCCACTTTCTCTTGAAAAAATAAAATATGCTGACATGTCCATGTCTTCCATTGTTTATTCTTCTCATTCCATTTACATCATCTATTAACTCCAAATGTGAACAAATATTCAAACCAATAAAATAAATCAACAACTTTTCAGCTCCTTCTTCACTTTTAGGACCCTCCTCATCTCCCCTCTCTTTGTTTCTCCCATTTGAACAATAGCGACACGCCTATCTCTTGTTATTCTTTATGGCAGCTAACACTGCTCAAAGCAATGATGAGCTGGAACTGAAGAAAGAGGCATAAGCAAGTTAGTTTAATGTGGTGCTGAGTTGGAAAAATCTAGTAACAGATTCAGTGATTCAGTTACACATATCATTTAACAACTTGTACATTCAATATTTGTATATAAGTTATCAATTGTAATCAGTTATAAAATTAATGGAAATGATCATTTTCAGAGAAAGCAATCAAAACTATATTCTCAATTACTCGATTCCTTTTCTCCTTTCTTGTTCTTCAACTTCTTTCATGCTATCAGATGGTTTGTAAAAGGCTAGCTGGAAATCAATTCCAGGTCTAAGAGAATAATCCTAGTAGTGAAGATCAAGATCAAATGAATAATCAATTTGAAAGTGGAGGAGGAAACAATGAAAATACGAATATAATTATGTTAACTGCTATCTTTAATTGTGACAATTATCCATGGGGAAAATCTTTTTAGCTAGCTCTTGTTGAAAAAGAGAAGAAGGATTTCATTCTAAAGGATAATCTAGCTCCTGATGAAGATTTAGCAACTTAGCAGTTTTGGCACAAAACACATTGTCTCGTTACTGTATGGATTCTATACTCCATGGTTAAGGAATTTGCAGAGGCCTTCTCTATACACATCAAGTGCAAGATCCCTATGGGAAGAGCATGTAGATTGCTTTGGAGGCAACAATACCCCAAGGCTATTCCAACTTAAAAGAGAAATCAGCTTATTGTAGTAAGGATATTTATGTACATCTTGTGCAATTATTTTTGAAGAATGGATAAACTCTAAGAAGATCAAGTTCATCCCATAGTTTCTTTAATCTTGTAAAGTAAATCATAACAGAAAAGTTGCGTTAATTGCAGGATATTTATGTACATCTTGGGCAATTATTTTTGAAGAATGGATAATTGATAGTGGAGCAACATCACATATGCGCTCAAGTGTTTAGCCATTTACTACTTTCAACAAAGAATGCAATGTCCATAACCATGTCAAATTGTTGTATGATCTCAGTTTTTAGGATAATTTTATCCTAAGTGTTTTGAAAATGATAAATTAATTATCTTAAAGAATAAAGATACATAATCAAGTTTGTGTCAAACATGTTTAACACTAAGTTATTCTTGAGCACCACACATTTATTTTAGCCGAAATTTATGTGCCTATCTCACATATATTTTCTTGAGTATTATGAAATAATTATCCCATATATATGTTTAATCATTTGAATATTTGATTCAAATCATGAGCATAAATATCTACATAAACTATTTTGAGTTTACTTGAAAGTGGGATGCAAAGAACATATTTTCATTTGTGTGTATATGTGCACTTTTCTAATGTCTTGAAGAAAGTTTTTTAGTCTTTTGAGAATGTAAAAAGAAGACATTGGAAGTTGAAAAAGTAACTAGCACCAAGCTCAACGCTGCTGACTTTGACAAGCTGTTGATAGATTACCTTAAAAAATAAAAAATGCTGCTAAACAAGTAAAGCCAATATATCTAGTACAAGTATTAGCAAAGTCCTCAACAACTGCTGATTTTCTACCAAATCAAGCTTCACTCAATAAATGGTGATCATAAACCTTTAGAGACATACCAAATCAAGCCTTGGACTCCTAATAAAGTATCAAACAACTAATAAGGATTAAACACCATTTGAAGACACTCTAAATGAAGCAATTAACAACTAGAAGACCTTGAAGATCCAAGCCTTATCTCACAACGGTCACAAGATTTCTCTAACAACTTCATAAATGCTAGCTACTTCAAATTGACTTCAAAATCTTGCCAAGATAAGTTATGGAGATATAACACTAGACAATAAGAGCTTAATTGATAATCTCGTTTGCTATTAAAAAAGAAAGTGAGCTTAAACTTTTCACACTTCTAAGAGAGATTGAGAAATTTTGAGCTAGTTCTTCACTATAGTCATCTTTAGATTAACTTAAAACAAAGAGTGTAATCATGAGTGATCAAGTGTTCTTTCTTCACATTTATTCAATCTTGTGATTGAGAAAAAACTACTTAGGGTTTAGGTAGTTGAGAACTTGGTTATTGTATTTAAACTTGTAAGAAGGGTACTTTCAAGTGAGGAATAGACTAAGTTATAAATATGTTTGGATTCTACCTGTTGGAAGAATTCTAAAGTAAATTAAAGCTCAAGATGGAATTGAGGATAGGAGTAGGCACGGGCTGCTGAACTAAGATAAATCACTTTGTTTGCTTTTTAACTATAAACATTTTACTTTATCTCTACTATTGATTTCTCTATTAATTGTGCTATCGATACTAATTGTGTTATTGCTTCTGATATTGATCAGTAAAGATTTCTTCAATATTATTTGTTCACTTCTATGCTTATCCGACATTGATTTTTATTATTCATATGATTACATAAGCACGTGTTGAATACTGTTAGTCAGATTTGGAATAGTCTTTCATATATTTTCTTGATATTGATTTGTATTGAAGCATTTTAATATTGATTTAATTGTTTTATATTGTGACATTGATATTGACTCAGGTATTGATATTGATATTGATATTGAGCTTTCAAGAAAGAATTTTTAATTATCTGTAGTTCAATCCACCCCTTCTTGAACTCTTATCCATATCTAAGGGACTAACAAGTGATATCAAAGCATAGCTCATTAGTATTTGATCAAACAGTCAAGATCTAACATTGAGTATGGCTAGTTCAAGTATGAGAAGTGAATTCACCCAAACTCACCCTGAAGGTATGTGCCATACTAGACCACCTTTGTTTATGGTACCAATTACAGCTTTTGGAAGAATCGAATGAGAAATTTCATTCAAGCGAATAACTATAGTGCTTGAAAAGTAACTAAAAATGGTCCTTATAAACCTACCAAGGTTGTTGATGGGGAAACTATTGATAAAACTAATGAAGTGTATATCAATGGTGACTTTAAAAAACTTCAATGTAACACATATGCTATTAAAATTTTACATGATACTTTGGATGCAACAAAGTACAACAAGATCCCAGTTTGTGAATATGCACAAGAAATTTGGAAGAAACTAGAAGTTACATATGAAGGTACAAACCGAGTCAAAGAAAGAAAAATCAACCAAAGGATGAGATAGCTCGAGTTATTTAAGATGAAAGATAGAGAAGGAGTTACCGAGATGAATGGTAGATTCACAAACATTGTGAATGAGTTGAAATGTCTTAGAACAGACATTCCCGAATAAAATGAAGTCAAGAAAATTCTTGGAAGTCTACCCAATAGTTGGGAAGCCATTAAGAATACTATCAGAGAAGTTCAAGATGTGTCAACAAATAAATTTGATGAAATGATGGGTTCACTGGTGATGCACAAAATCTCAATATGAGAAACTTTGTCAACAAAGACAAAGAGAAATCTGATGAAAGGAAGCATAAGTTAATAGCATTCAAAGTCAATGAATCTATTGATATTGACATGCTACTGATGAGGAAGAAATATCTCTATTTACCAAGAAACTCAAGAAGCTATTCAAGAAAGGTGGAAAGTGTTCAACTATAAGAAATCATACAAGAAGGGTGAATTCTCAAAGAATGACTACTCAAGGAATGATATATGAAAGGGTGACTATTCAAAGAAAGATAAGAACTTCGCATGTTTCGAATGTTATGAAAGTGGACACATCAAGTCCAATTGTCTAAAACTCAACAAAGATAAGAAGCATGGCAAGAAAGCTATGGTCACCTCTTGGAGTGATAATGATTAAGACTCTAGCAATGATGAAGATACTGAAGTTGCAAATGTGTGCTTCTTAGATTTCAAGATTTATGATTCAAAAGTTGTTGAAGAGATCGTTATTGAAGGATGTAATGATGATACTTCAACACCTAATGAGAAACCAACCTCGTCATTGAATGTTAAGGCAAATCCTAATCCCTTAACTCAAAGAATTAACTACTGTTGTTTATGAAATGTCTATGAACTTTATGAAAAATGTTAGGAAAGTGAAAACCTTTAGGAAATGATGTGAGGAACTTGAAAATGAAAAAGTTTCACTTTACCTTGAAGTGATATATCTACTGGAAAGTCAAACTTTTCAAGAGTGCTCCTTGAAGAGTACTATTAAGCAAGTAAATGAGCTTGTGAAAAACCATGAGAAGTTTAATACTGATATTGAGCTATTGAAAAGCATGAAAGTTCAGTATCCAAAGTACTCTAATACTGGATATAGGTATTATAGAGGAAATGATAATTGTAAATCCAAAAATTCAATGAAATGTAGCTATTATGGATAAAATGGGCATTGTGTTTATAGATGCTAAATCAAGAAATGAAATGCTACTGAAAACCTTGTTTGGAGACAAAAGCAAACTGACCTAATACAACCCAAATCAGTTTGGGTTCTTAAGTCTAATTAGTTGTTTTGTAGGTTAGCCTAAGATGCATAGAGGAGTCAAAACACTGGTATGTTGACAGCACATGCTCGAGGCACATGACGGGTGATGAAAAAAAATTCATCACATGTGAACCAAAACTGAATGGAAGTGTTAGCATCAGAGAAAAAAGAAGGGAAAAATCATTACACATGGAACTATTGGAAAAGGTCGTACTATTGAAAATGCCTTGCTTTTGAAAGGTTCAAAATTAACTTATTAAGTGTTGCTCAGCTTTGCAATAAAGGTAGAAAAGTCATTTTTGAATCTCATGGTGCACTATTATTGATGCTGCTACTGACAATAGCCTTCTTTTTTGCTCCTTGTATTAATAATGTGTATATGATAGATTTGAGTAAAAAGCTGTCTAGTGAAATATGCCTTGTGTCTAAAGAAGATGAATCATGGTTATGGTATAGGAGACTTGGGAATGCTTGTAGGAATTAGATATCTAAGTTGGTAAGATATAGTTTTGTTGATGGGTTACAAAGAATTAGCTTTGATAATGAACATTTATGTGATGCGTGTCAATTAGGTGAACAATCTAAGAAGTCTTTTAAGAGTAAAATTGTTGGACATGATGTTGTTAGATATAATGTATGCCCTAGAGGCAATTACGGCGATATGTCTTTGTTAGTCACTAATGTACAAACAGTTTCACATTATTGTTCATCAATAATAAGGCATGTTGAACACAAGTTAATAGTACTTCACAATACTTAAACATTTTGGAAATAACAAATTGTCTAGGATAGTGAAATTAATTAAGTACCAAGTAGACTCTTAATTAGGAAAGTTTACTTGAATTTTTTTAAGGGAAAATAACTTAGTTTACTGAGTTCCAATTATAAGACAAAGTCCATGATTACTTCATAGCGTGAAAGAGCAAGGACATAGTGGGAGCTATGTGGCGTGAGAACTGCACACATGTGTTACTATGAATAGTCTAAATATCCCTAGTCATAGTTTCATTGAGACTAGACATCAATGAAGCAGGTAGACTAGCATGTGTAGGCTTACTCCTTGGATTGGATCTAAGCAACCGATCTCATAAGCTGAAAGTGGTACCTGATTTAACAAATGAATTGTATCCGGGTAATACATTGGAGACCTCTATAAGATAGACACTCGGAAATAACTATATCCATGTGTAGGTGTCATGTCTTATTGCAATAGCTCTGAGACACTAGTTTCCTTATGTAGAACTTGTTATAATTTGGTTCATATTTATTCATACCCTGGCGATGAACATGATACGGGTGTGATTATGGGTATAGTGATGATCACTCATTGGTAAGATGAGTAGTCAAGATGGGATCCATCACTCTTGATATAGTGATACAATGGGAGATGTACCTTAAGGCCTCTCATTGAAGAGACACACTCATAAACCTCTTATCAGAGTATAAGGTTGATAGAACGGGTTTCTAGTCAATCTTGATACATTATGGTAAGTGGTGTTCTTCATGATCACGTCTGATTCCAGAATAGCTATGGCTATTACATGAGCTGACACTTAATCCATGCTCTAGATGGTAATTAACTTGATGAAAGGAGTGTATTGTATTGGTTCCTATTGCAGAACTGGATAAATTGACAAGTACGTGACCTTCCAAGTATCGGGGGATCATACGCCTTTGTTAGAAAGGCCATTTGATGTAGAGTTATTAGTTTCCATATCATTCTTTAACACTTAGCCTAAATGTTCCCAGATGGGAATCCAAGTTTAGGTTAACCTCTAGCAGCTCTATACTTTGAGATCCTATGAGGTCACACACTTTAGGTCATTACCAGACTATGTAAAGAACTTATAGACTGAGTCTATACCAAGAATATTAAGGATGTCAAATCATTGGTTAAATTATTAATTGGTTGGACCAAATAATAATTAAAAGAATCAAAGGAGAATTTTTGGAAAATTGCACGAAGCAAAGCAAGGGGTTTTTCCCATTGTAAGTGGGCCTCGCTAACACAAGTTGTTTGCGAGTGGGGCCTACGTAGTGCCCTGTGAGAAAAATTTGCTCACGAGCCACTAACATGTACTGGAATTGGGCTAGCGCATGCTAGCGGGCAATAAGACATCAAGCGGTGCATTGGTGATGCTTACATGGGCTTGATATGTAGGCCCACTAGCAGTCCACATTTTGGGATTGCAGGAGAGCCTGCAAGCCCAGCATGCGAGGCAAGGTAGCTGCACAACTCGCATAAGTAGGCTGTGAACGTGGGTTGTACCTCGTGAAGTAACCTGTGGGTGGGATGGGAGAAATCCCATCCCACATTGCTTTTGAGGTGATTTTTCAACTCCTCTCCCACTATAAATAGCTATCCCTTTCTCCTTTTTGAAACACTTCAGCTTTGCCATCCTTCTGAGTTTTGACATATTTTCTTCTTGAGAGTTTTGCGAGATCCTCCATGAATTTCTCCTAAATCACAAGAATTCTTTTAAAGGCTTATTCAATTTTAAAGAGAGCCTTTTTAGTAATATTTTTGAGTTGGTCTTCGAGTGGTCCAGTAGCTGCTGTCTACCAATGGGTTCTTCCTCTACTAGAGGTTTTGGTTGGTGAAAATCTGCATGGATTAATCATAGAGGTTTTCCTAGATTAGAAGTTAGTACTAACGGCACTTTGCCAAATTGCTCTAAGGGAACGCCGCACCAAAGAAAGGCATGCATCAACTGGTAATGCTCTTTACTTAGATGCTAGATTTCTTTTAATAAGCTTTATAAACTTATAAGCATCTATGAAACATTTCAACTTAGATTATATTAATCATGGCATGCTTAGGAGATCTTTTAGGGTTAATTTTATGTTTTGAAATTCTATCTTGCAAGTTTTCATGTTCAATTACTTTCTTGATTAACCAGCAATGGTCACCTATGGCATATGTACAGATTGGATATTATGATGTCAGTGAGACATTGAAGTGGATTTGGAGTTGAGATGAAACAAGATTGTTACTCTTTTTTAATGTGTAGCGATTGAGGGTGTTTGACACACTTACGTACCAAACATGATGTGAGTAAGGTTATGTAGAGTTACACAAACCTAAGAATTACTGTTGCGATACCAAGCGAATGCTAATGAATGCTAGAGTGATTAGATGATCCTATATGGGTGATCAATTGAAGGATATGAATCAAGGGATGATATGATCATATTAGCCTGACTCATAGGTATGTGAACTATCAATGAGAATTTGGAAATGGAGATAAATCTTACCACAATGTTCAATTCCTATTTCTAAACATCTTGAAAATCTATCTCTAACGGGAAGATTCAAAAGATTAATTGAAATGAGAAATTGAAGATTTACGATATCCTCAAAGTTTGCAACGGCTACTTCTTAGAGATCTACAGTATAAATAGAAGATTGAAGCAGACGTTCAAACTTGGTGAATCACCTTGAATTTCCTAAGAGAAAACCTTGTGAAAATCTTCTCTACTTTCAAGAAATTCACTAGCAAGCAATAAGCAAACAATCAATAGATCTATCAGTTTGTAATTTTTGAATTACTCATAGGATTAACCTTGTAAGGATTCAACGTATTATAAGTTGAATTCAGTTTGCTATATTCTATTTATCTTGAGTGTTAGTTTGGGAAGGGTACCCAAACTGAGTTTGAGCGGTAGTTAGAAAGAAGGAACTTTTGGTAATATAGTCTACCCATTGTAAAGGCTTCTCCGCCTATTGAAGGAACAAACCACTAGTGGATTAAAGCTCGAAGATGGTATTTTGGGATTGGAGGTAGGCTAGGGGCTGAACCAGGATAAAATCTCAGATGTAATCGTTCTAACTCTCAATGATTAGCTTCATCATCTTCTTGTTCATTCAGCTCTCTCATATTGTTTATTTACTTGTTATCCAACTCGTACTGAGTAATCTTTACTCAGTTAAAGGTTGACGATAAACTGTGCCAGCTGAGCTGAGCAGTTTATACCTTTTTATATCGCACTCAGCATGCATACTCAACACGTATATAAAAACCATAATGAGTTAACTTTAATTGAAAAAGGTCTAAAAAGTAACCCAGTTTACGCATTCACCCCCCCTTTGCTATTGTTATCAGCCAGTTTACTGACCAACAAAACTGAATATGAGGCTATGCAAATTGGAATGCACTGGCTTGCACTAACCTTTATTGATCCTTCCCCGAGAAGTTTATCATGGTTGAGACTACCCAAACTACCTTGAATTCTAACAGAATTACTTATATTGAGTCTGGTTGTGTCCCGCACTAAATTGATAAATAGTCATGTGGTTTCTGCTAGGATCTCCCATTGAAAAGTTAGCATGTGATGCTAGCAAAAGTCTTCTCGAAGATTGATAGTCTACCAAAGTTTTATGGGGGCCAGAGATTCCCCACAATCTTAGAGGCTAAATGTCTGTCAAAATTTTGTGCCTTAGGGATGAATACGATGGGGGATAGCCATCACAAACTTCTCATTATCGACGAGGTCATTCAAGAAAGTGGTCATTTCACCATTGATACTTTGTGGAGTTAGCTAGACATACTATTCCTCCTTCTTACCAAACCATGATTTGGGAAATCTTGATGAGGTGATGAGCTAGCCTTTTACACATAAATACATAGTTAGATCATGTACGTCGGATACATGATGGATGATTGTACGGTGGACTTGACAAAGATGTGTGATGTGCATATGTTATTGCTACATCACAAAGGGTCAAAATTTCATGCTTGTCAATCCATTTGAAACAAACTAGGTTAAAAAATTAAGATAAAAATGGTATACTCGCTAGGCTAGGTATGATGTAGTAAAATATTCCACCCATGTCTTGTGAATTTGAGGCTAACATGATATTAGTGTAATATCATAAGGAATGAGGTGATATTGTGAAATAGCCATACTACATGTGTGGTAATAGGCTTTCAATTTTGAGAATAACTATGGCACATTCTTGCGTAGTGAATAGGCTTCACTTGCATAGATTGTGCTAGTCAGGTAAATAGTGAGTTGTACCCTAGTGAAAGTAATGTATGTATGTACGTTGAATGAAATTTAATAATCTTTGTAGCCTTTGGTGAATGATTTGAGTTGGAGCCGCATACAATAAAAAGTTCAAGTACCAAGCGAGAACCACTATATAGGGGTAATGCCATGATATTTTGTGATCCTAAACATGTGTTTAATCCTAGATAGCACTACATCATGTGTCGTTAAAAACTAAGTGTGTGATATCGATGGGGTATTGATAAGTGTATAATTACACTTATTATCATATAAATTTTATATAATAAATAATGTAGTTTTAGTCATTTTTATACTTCATATAAAAGATTTCACGTGGTAAGTAGTTGTTTTTTATGCAAATGCAGATACTAGGTAAATATTGGGAGTAAAATGAGCTAAAGTGGAATTCTATGAAAAAAGAGTGAAAAAGGTGCAAAAAGATTCGTGGAACTTAAAGATTTGGCTTAGGATCGAAGTTGTCAAAGATCGGTGAAGTTACAAGAAGAATTCTGAGTAAAACTCAATTCACGGTTGCGACAATCATTCGCGATCGTGACTTCTTTACTTCAGAATTAGAAGATTGCTAATCAAAGATTCACGATTACGACATGTATATCGCGGTCGCGATGTGGACGGTTTTCTGGTATTATCTTTTTAACTAACAACAGCCAGATAAGCATGATCAACCGCCATCAACTGCCATCAACTACCAACGAATAGACACCTATCAAGAATCAACCAATCATGAAAAGGTGCTTATCTATTGTGGATTATATCAAAGCTTCTCAACCAATCACAATGAAGAGATGCAATCTTTCACCAATGGACACAACCCTTCATTTGGATAGATGCAACCCTTCAACCTCTATATATAGGGTTCCAATCCTCTTCAATTTCATGCACCACTAGAGAGGATAATATTAGAGTGAAATTAGAGGGAGATACAGTGTGTATAGATAGAGAGTTCACTACGTTCTAAAGTGTTAGCGAGAAAATGTTTAAGTCATTTAAATCCTTGTTTCGATCACTAGATTTCTCTATATTCTTGAGCGATTGTTGTATAAGTGTACTTGCAAATCACTTATCAATAAAAGTTTTCATTCTTCAATATTCGTTTGTTCGATATTTGCAAAGAATATCATCCTAGCGGAGGTTTTATACGAGCCGAGACCGAATTCAAAGCAAACGCAGGAATTGCGGGAATTGACGACTTCCATTAAAGAGTGGATACGGTTTGATCAACTTTAGCTTTCACTTGCATACCTTACAACTTTGCTTTACTTTCTACTTATACTTTCTATTTCGAAGTTTATGATATGTGTATGTGTCATAATGCGTATTTTGTGTTAAGTCTTTTATGTTAATCAAGTTATATGCGTTGGCGTTAATTTTAAGTGTAGTTTCGGGGTTAACAATATCGTGTATAATCACTAGATCTATGATATAATGCTGTTTAGTGAGCTAACCTTTTTAGAATGGTAACTTGCTAAATATGGCTATGTGAGAGCGACCCATAATAAGCATAGTATTGACGTTGTCCAGGTTTATATAATAGTC
>CATIWQ010033298.1:0-12078 GCA_949673415.1 Euphorbia schlechtendalii
TATATATTTATTTTCTCTTTATTTTTCTTAAAATAAAATGACTTAATTAAATTATTTTGGACCCTTAAATATTTTTTTATGTCCCTTAAAAATATTTTAAGCCTTTAAATTTTCACTTTGAGACTTTTAAATATTTTCTTAGGATCCTAAACATTTATTTAGGGCCCAAAATATTAATTTTTTTTAACGAGAAGAGCTCCCATTTAAAGATCATCGGATTCTCGAAAATTGTGTGATTCAAGGATAAAAATCCCGAAAAGCCATCATCATCGAACTGGTACAAAATCTCATGCTCACAACTATGAGTGGGTTAGAGGACAACATATTCTTCCTTTGAGGAAGGTTTTTTATTTCAAGCATTTTGAGGAACTTTACTTCTCAAAGCTTCAATTTGGGTACACCAAGGCCCAAGATATCAAGTTGAAAAAGGTGAAAGTAGTGCCTATACCAAAAGATGTGTTGAAATAGGATGAGGACACAAAAATAGAAGAGGTTGAGGAATATTCTAATGAAGTGAATGAGGATGAGCTCTCTCTCAAGACACATTTGAAGAAAGCAAATACCATAATAAGTCTAGTGGCCAAGAAAGCAGCACTAAAGAAGAAGGCTGGTCCATCCAAAAGAAAGGCATCGATTGTGTCTGCCAAAGCTCAGCCTAAGAAGAAGCTAAAGTTAAAGACTAAGGCAGAGAGGGAAGCTAAGGCTAAAGCAAAGAAAGCTACAGAGGAAGAGGTGGTTACTAAATCAAGCCTACCTCCTCTAAATCTTGAGTTTATTGAGAAAGTACAAAATATGATTGCCACAGAACTCTTAGAAGAATTGAGGCAGAGGAAGAGAAAGCACACCACATTAAGTCATGATGATGTTGCAGAAGTTCAACAAGCTGAGAAAAAGCTCAAGGGCGTGCAAAAGAAGAGGATTGCCTCTACCAGACTTAAAAGAGCACTACAACTTGTAGTGAGTGATGAGGAAATTAAAGAAATAAGCCAAAAAGTGTTTGAGGAATCAACACATATTGATGAATATGCAAAATCACCCATTCTCTCTTAGCAAGCTGAGTTTCCTAAGGTTGATCCATCCTTGGATCAAACAGCCAGCCCATAGGTATCTAAAAATCTTACCCCAACACCTTTACCTACACCTACTCCTTCCATTTCTCAACCAAATTCTCCCCAACAAAACACCAACCCTTCTTCACCACCTCTAATAACTAAAACTGCACTCATTTCCTATTCTACTAAATCTTTACCACCTCCAATTGTAAATATAAACTCTACTTCTTCTCCACCTCCCTCACTTAAAAATATTATACAATCTAACCTTATTCCCCCTTCTACAAATTTTCAACCTACCCTTCTCTAAACCCATCTTCTACCCCCTCAATCCCTTTGATTGAGGAAGTCCCTCATACTAAGAACTACGGTCGGGAGGAGATACCAGATGTTAGTGGTGCTGAGGCAAGTTTTATAGCCAAGGAAGCAACCTTTACCAGCAACAATCAATTCCAAGAGCATTTTGATGATATAACTATCTTAGCAAAGATAAGAGAGTTGGAAAGGGCTAAATACTCCACTCTCGAGTCTAATACTATGTTAGATGCAACAGTTAGCTAATTGCTACTATTTAAAGAATTAACAGCCCTAAGTGCTACTATCTAAAGAATTAATGGCCAGCTTAAAGAAGTAAAAGGAAACATTACTAGAATTTGACGAGCACACAAGCATCCCCTTGAAGTTTATCTATTTTAAAGAGTTCGAGCACATCTAGGGGAGTTTGTTTACTATTCATCTTTCCAAAGAGAGGGCCAAAAGCATGGTGGACAAAATGGTGACAATCCTCAATGGGCTAACTAGTTTTGTAGCTCAACTGAGTGCTGCTATCTCAACTATTCCAACCTCCAATGTCATCGCCAACGCAATGGCAAGAAGAGTTAAGAATAGTATAGAGAATGTTTCTTTAAAGTTTAGCAACATTCACGATGTGATGTCATCTTAGGTGACTCAAATTCATAAGTTTGGTGAGGAACAAGCCACCATCCAGATAAGCACAAATAAGCTCCTAAATGCAATTAGACAAGTTTAACACAAGTAATGATTTATTGCACTGTGTGTGAAACACTATGGGGAAGATGTTAAAACTAATGATAGCCTATGACAAAAAGTTTGATGACATTGTGAAGAAAGTGGATAAGCTCATGCTGAACTTGAATGAGCTGGATAAAAAATTCAACGCATCTTGCGTAATTGTCAAGGCTAACATAGATGATGCAGTTAAGGAGTCTCAAAAGGCTTTGACCCCCATTATGGGAAAGATGTTTCTAGATTCAAGTTCATCTGTAAATCCTAAAAAATGGATTCACTATACATAAAAAGCTAAATTTCCTAATGGATAGAATAAATGAACTTCAAGAAAAAGTTCAAGAGCTTATGGAGACTAGCATAGAAGATGAAAAGGACATTGACTCCACTACCAAAATCATCAATGTAATGTGTCTATGAATTGTTGATATAGAGGCTAAGATGAAGATTACGTTGTAAGCTATTGATTTTAGAGGTCTGGTACAGTGTTAACAATAGTTTGCTTGTCAAGGATTTGATCTCATTGCTCATCTTACCCATTGCCACCATCTCCTGCTACAAGAACTCAACAGCTAAGAAGTATTATAATCACCTGGAAAAGAGTAGCTTGTGAATGAAATTGATCCGATATTGGTCGCAAAAGTAGGAGATGTTCACTCATGCCATTGACGCCTTAAACGTATTCCTTAACCAATTTGTTTTGGAACAATTAACAAAGGGGGAGAAGGTAGCAGAGGACTCGAGCAAAATAGCTTAATAACAAAAATATCATCTTCTTGTTTGACCACAACATCGACCGGAGCAATAGAAATTGAGATTTCAACCAAGAGGCACATCAGGCTCATCATCTACCAACAACCTCCAAGAGGTGGAGGCAACCCCAAACAGAGAAGATAAATAGTTGTGTAGATAGGAAAACTTGTAATAGCGCTAAAATATAAAGCTTAGTATAGGACCCAACTTGTATACTTGCTAAGTTATCTTATATAAATATTACAAGTTTCTCCTCAAGTTAAGAGCTTCTTAACTTTATATGTTATATGTGTTGATTTTGCATAAGTCTATCTATTGCAGGAATCAACTAAGACCACTAAGTATGGAGAAGCTGAGAATAACAAGTCCAAATTCAAAGGAAAGTGTTCGCCACTTTTCTACTGATAAGTTTAATAACTTTTTCACAAAGAGTTTGGCTATATATTAATGGTGAAAAAAACTTGTTCGCGTAAAGTATGTGTTATCAGTACCTCTTACCAAATAGAAAAATGATGATAACTGCAAGTATACAGTTGCGATGTAGTTTTAAAAGATATCGATCCCATAGGGAAGGACTAGCTCTAAAGATTAACAAGGAAAACGGAATGTAGAAAATAAAAAAAATAATTTGATGTTTTAGATAAGAGGAATAGAATGAAGAATGGATAGATATATGTATGGAAGATTAGAGATTCTAATACATAGATTTTCTTACGAAATAAGTATAGAAAAGAAAACATACAAGTTCAACAAAGTTATTACGTTCACTAAACTAATCTAACATAATCGGTTCTAGACACTCAGATGTTCAATGATTCACCGCAGAGCAACACATGAAATGAATTTTCTAAATCTAACACAAATGAATCAAGATAATTATATAAACCTGGACAACAATATTACTATGCTTAGTACGGGTCACTTTCAATAGCCGCATTTATCAAGTTACCATTCCAAAAATGTTGGCTCACTAAACAGCGTTAAAATCAAAGATCTAGTGATTATATATAATCTCATTAATCCCAAAACTACTCTTAAAGTTAACTCCAAAGCATATAACTTGATTAATATAAAAAACCTAACAAGAAATATGCATTATGACACATAGACATACCATAAACTTCGAAATAGAAAGTATAAGTAGAAAGCAAAGCAAAGTTGTAAGGTATGCAAGTGAAAGCTAAAGTTAATCAAACTATATCCACTCTTTAATGGGAGTCATCAATTCCTGCAATTCTTGTGTCTACTTTGAATTCAGTCTCGGCCCTTACAGAACCTCCGCTAGGATGCTATTCTTTGTGAATATCAAACAAACGAATGTTGAAGAATGAAAACTCTTATTGATAAGTGATTTGCAAGTACACTTATACAATAATCACTCGAATATATAGAGAAATCTAGTGATCGAAACAAGGATTTGAATCACTTAAAAATTTTCTCGCTAACACTTATAAACGTAGCAAAACTAGATATTTTATTCTCTATCTACACACACTATACATAACCCTATAATTGCACTCTAATGCTGCACTCCATTCAACTATACGAAATTTGTAAGGATTGGAGCCCTATTTATAGAGTTCAAAGGGTTGCATCTATCCAAACGAAGATTTGTGTTCGTTGGCGAAAGATGGCATCACTTCATTGTGATTGGTTGAGAAGCTTCAATCTAATCCACAATGGATAGGCACCTTTTCATGATTGGTTGACTTATGATAGGTGTCTTCTCATTGGTAGTTGATGGCGGTTGATGGCTCTTATTTGGCGGTTGGAAGTTAATAAGATTTGACCAGAATACCGTTGGAGTAGCTACCGCGATATACAAGTCACAACCATGAATACTTATCTGGCAACTTTCTGTTCTGAAGTATACAAGTTACGATTGCGAATGATTATCGCGATCGTGAACTGTGTTTTTCTTTAGAATTCTTCTTATAACTTTACCGATCTTTGACAGCTTTGATCCTGAGGAAAATCTTTAAGTTCCATGCATCTTTTCCCACATTTTCATTCTTTTTACATAGAATTCCACTTTAGATCATTTTACTCACAAGATTTAGCTAGTAGCTGCATTTGCATAAAAAACAACTACATATCACGTGAAATCTTTTATATGAAGTACAAAAATGACTAAAACTATAATGTTTAGTGTATGAAATTAATAGGGTAATATCATATCCCCACACTTAACTTTTGCCTTGTCCTCAAGGTAAATTCAACAGAAGTGTATAAATAGGTAATCAAGTTCATACCTCATTTGGTGAAAGACTATTACAGTGAGTACCACATTCCCACGTTGCATAAGATTCAAGTAGAAGTCCAAAATTTCCCACAAATTAGTAATGTGCAATTTATATAGTCTAATTGCATACCTTTGTTCTTAATGGAGAGTCAACCGAATCGCATCTTCATATAAGCGTTATATGCATACTCGAATATTTCCTTTTCTTAAGCATTGTATAAAGTATAAAGGACATAGAAAGCACACTTTGATTAATTTTATCTCAAGGCATTTTTAGGTAACATAGGATGCTAAAACACTCTTAGTGAATGCATTTTATGCTCCATACCACTCTCCCCTTTTTTTAGTGGTTGCATTTTATACTTCATACCACTCTCTCATTTTTTTCTTTTAAGCATATGTTTTCGAAGTACTTTGTACTTTGCACCCATTTTTCGTGCTATGCTTTTTTTCTTTTTTTTTCACTCAATGAATGGTTGCAGTTTTTACTTCGTATGATTCCTCACCTTTTGCATAACTCATTGGTTATCCTCTCTTTCTTTTTATTTTTCACTCTTAATACCCTCATCCTTTATTGATCAATTTCAAAGTATTATGTCTATAATTTCCCAACACTTTAAACACACACAATACTTATAGGACTTTTTCAAGATTTGCATATAAAACTCATAGTAAGAATACCATTAGATATTACTCCACTTAAACTTATCGGAAGCATTAAACTAAAACTATATAATTATACTAATTCATGTTGCATTGAAATATATATCAAAATTTACTTAGAATGTTGCTATCGAGTGTTACTCACCACTCATCCTTCCCAAATGCTAAATGTTGTGCACTAACATCAAATTCGAAATACCTAACACTCACAATAACCTTGGACAAATGTTAGTAAAGTATAAGAATAGATAGTGGATAAATAACATGAAAATCAACAAAAATTTTCAAATTCTTTGATTTTTTTTATTTCATTCAATTTTTTTGGATTTTATGGGATTTTTACAAATGTCCCACCACACTTAAAGAACACAATGTCCTCATTGTGA
Organism: Euphorbia schlechtendalii; assembly: GCA_949673415.1. Lineage (NCBI taxonomy): Eukaryota > Viridiplantae > Streptophyta > Magnoliopsida > Malpighiales > Euphorbiaceae > Euphorbia > Euphorbia schlechtendalii. Next base: position 6,123 of record CATIWQ010033298.1, read on the forward strand.
GACATTTTATTAAAAATGAAAAACTAAACAAACAACTAACTAGTCTAAAAAAATTGAAAAAGAAAAGTAAGGAAAGAATAAACTCGTTTTTATTGAGAAGGAGAATTCAGGGCCCATGTTGCGATCTCGAAGGCCTATCGCTATCTAATTTCCTTCAAAACAAGAATAGAAGGTTTTGCTGTATAACTTCATGAGCACGAGATGTAGGTCACAGTCGCGATCTTGTTTAATTCTTCAAATTTTAGACTTTGTACCTAGAAAAACTAAGAAAAATAAATGTATTAAATATAATTGCTTGTTCTCTGGCAATTTGATATCTAGAACGCGCTTGCCTTCCCCGACAATGGCGCCAAAAACTTGTTCATAAGATTTTGGCTATTCTCATTCTGAAAGGCTTATCCCCGGCAATGACGCTAAAAACTTGTTCGCCACTTTTCTACTGATATGTTTGTTCGCCACTTTTCTACTGATATGTTTAATAGCTTTTTCGCAAAGATTTTGGCTATATATTAATGGTGCCGAAAATTTGTTCACGTAAAGTATAGGTGTTGTCAATACCACTTATCAAGATAGAAAAATAATTATAACTGCAAGTATATAGTTTGCGATGTAGTTTTAAAAGTTATCGATCCCACAGGGAAGGACCAGCTCTAAAGATCAACAAGGAAAACAGATTGTAGAAAATAAAATAAAATATTTTGAAGCTTTGGATAGGAGGAATATAATGAAGAATGGATAGATATATGTATGGAAGATTAGAGATTCTAATATATAGATTTTCCTATGAAATAAGTATAGCAAAGAAAACATGCAAGTTCAACAAAGTTATTACGTTCACTAAACTAATCTAACATAATCGGTTTCAGACACTCAGATGTTCAATGATTCACCGCAGAGCAACACATGAAATGACTTTTCTAAATGTAGCGCGAATGAATCAAGACAATTATATAAACCTGGACAACAATATTAATGCTTAGTGCGGGTCGCTCTCACATAGCCACATTTAGCAAGTTACCATTCCAAAAATGTTGGCTCACTAAACAGCGTTAAAATCACAAATCTAGTGATTATACATAATCTCTTTAACCCCAAAACTACTCTTAAAGTTAACTCCAAAGCATATAACTTGATTAATATAAAAGACTTAAGATGAAATACGAATTATGACACATAGACATATCATAAACTTCGAAATAGAAAGTATAAGTAGAAAGCAAAGCAAAGTTGTAAGGTATGCAAGTGAAAGCTAAAGTTGATCAAACCGTATCCACTCTTCAATGGGAGTCATCAATTCTTGCAATTCCTGCGTCTACTTTGAATTCGGTCACTGCCCGTACAGAACCTCCGCTAGGATGCTATTCTTTATGAATATCAAACAAACGAATGTTAAAGAACTAAAACTCTTATTGATAAGTGATTTGCAAGTACACTTATACAACAATTGCTCGAATATATAGAGAAATCTAGTGATCAAAACAAGGATTCTAATTACTTAAATATTTTCTCGCTAACACTTATGAACGTGGTGAAACTAGATATTTTATTCTCTATCTACACACACTATACGTAACCCTATAATTACACTCTAATGCTACACTCCATTCCACTGCATGAAATTTGTAAGGATTGGAGCCCTATTTATAGAGTTCGAAGGGTTGCGTCTATCCAAACGAAGAGTTGTGTCCATTGGTGAAACATTGCATCACTTCATTGTGATTGGTTGAGAAGCTTCAATCTAATCCACAATGGATAGGTACCTTTTCATGATTGGTTGACTTCTGATAGGTGTCTTCTCATTAGAAGTTGATGGCGGTTAATCACTCTTATCTAGCGGTTGGCGGTTAAGAAGATTTGACTAGAAAACTGTCAGAGTCGTAGCCGTGAATACTTGTCTGGTAACTTTCTGTTCTGAAGTATACAAGTCACGACCGTGAATTGTGTTTTTCTTCAGAATTCTTCTTGTAACTTTACCGATCTTTGACAGCTTCAATCCTAAGCCAAATCTTTAAGTTCCACGCATCTTTTCGCACCTTTTTCACTCTTTCTACATAGAATTCCAGTTTAGATCATTTTACTCCCAAGATTTACCTAGTATCTGCATTTGCATTAAAAACAACTACATACCACGTGAAATCTTTTTTATGAAGCACAAAAATGACTAAAACTATTAGTGTATAAAATTAATATGATAATAAGTGTAATTGTACACTTATCAACCACCAAAGTGTCCCTTATATCAATATAGTTATCCAGCCTAGTTTCCATCAGAGGTTATAGATGTTGGATCAACTCAGAACGGAATAATGAGGGTAAGGGAATTTTATCAGCCATTTTAATAAAGATCTAAGGTTGTTCAGTCACTAAGGCTACAATTTTGGCGAGCTAACGATTGAAGGACATAACTTTGATATCTACTATTGAGTCATTTAATCTCAAAGCCATGTTGAGTAGATCATCTAAAGTTTTCACTCCATGATGTAGATAATTTATAGGAACAGTCATTGAGGCACCATTTCCTCCAGCAGCTTCTCGTATCATCCATCCTCTGATATTAAGGGATTCATCTCCATCAATCCTCTAAGTGAGAGGCCTTTGAATCAAGGTCAGAGCACCTAATGTATTAGAAGCAACCTTTGTCTTAGTAAGATTTGAAGTTGATCGCTTGACTTAGGTTGTTTTGAACTTAGCTTTCATCTCCTCAATGCCCTCTACAACCTTTGACTCATCATCATCCTCCTCCTCATTAACTTCTTCCATAATTACTCTCTCCAGCACATTCTTCTTCTCAACCTCCTCATTATTCTTCTCTACTTTCTCTTCTTCCTCCTTCCTTTCTTCCTGATTCCTTATTTCTCCTCAATCTTATGTGTAGTAAATACGGACTTCATCAAATTCACAAATTCAGTGGCATGATCAGCCTCTGATGAGCAAACTCCCCACTCAACCAACATAGTTCTCTTCAATTCTTCTTCCTTTAGAGTAGCTAGGAACGGATCTTCCTCTAGCATATTCTCTTTTAGCAGAGATTGCCCAGCCATTGATACTACCTTCTCTTCAAACACAACTTCCCATCCTTTCACCACCTCTTGACCTATAGCTGCAACAACTGCAAGAGGATTAGGAGATAGACTTTCCCCAAGAATTGCTGGCTTGAACTTTGGAGTATTAAGAGGTGTAATGAACAGGTGTGAGAGGTCAAATACTGGATTCTACTACTCTAGAGAAGGATATTTTGGCTTATCTGATGACTTTTCCTCCTTCTTCTCCAACTTAAAATCCATTGGGTTAACCACTTTAGGGGGAGAAGAAGCAGGCACCTATTGGTTAATCAAAATAGTTATTGAACATGCAATTTTGCAAGGCGGAATTTCAAAATTTAAAATTAACCTAAAGGATCTCCTAAGCATGCCATGATTGATATAATCTAAGTTGAAACATTCCATAGATTCCAATAGGTTTACAAAATTTATAAAAGAAACACTAGCATCTAAGTTTAGAACATTACTAGCTGATGCGTGCTTCTCTCTCTCTTTTGGATGCGGCATCCCCTTAGAGCAATTCAATAGAACTCTGTTGGCACAAGCTTCCAAAATAGGATAACCTCTACGATTTATCCAAACAGATCTTCACCGACCAAAACCTATGTTGGGTTAGAACCCGTTGGTAGATAGCAGCTACTAGACCGCTCAAAGACCAACCTAAAAATATTTACAGAGAAGGCTCACCTCAAAATAGAAAGATCCTTCTAAAGAATTCTTTATTGTTGGAGAAACTCATGGAGGATCTCGGAAAATCTTACGAAGAAAAGATGTCGAACTCAGAGAGATAGGCTTAGCTAAAGTAAGTTGAAAAGGGGAATGGGAACCACTATTTATAATGGGAGGGGAATTCAAAACTCCCATAAATTAGCAATGTGGGATGGGATAAATCCCATCCCACCCATGGGTCGGTGCACGGAGCTTCGGCTCTGTGTAGGTTGACCTGCACGCATAGCTCGCTTATGTAAGCTGTGCAGCTGCTTGCAAGGCAAGCCCATGCAAGCCAAGATTGTAGGCTGTAACGTAAGCTTAGCTTGCAAGCCGCTAGGGGGCCTCTAAGCTGTCTCTAGTCCGAACAACCCATTTTCATTTGGGGTCCACTCACAATGAAAAAAATTCCCTTGCTTCACCTAGTGCAATTTTCCCAATTTTCTCCTTTAATCCCTCTAGTTATTAATTTGGTCTAACCAATTAATAATCTATCTCACAATTTTGATATCCTCAATATTCTCGGCACAGACCCAGCCTATAGGTTCTTTACTTAATCGGGTAAATACCCAAAGTGTGTGACCTCATGGGACCTCGAAGTATAGAGCCGCTAGAGGTTACCCTAAACTTTGCTTCACATCTGGAAACCTTTACGCTCAATATTCCATACCGATATGGAACCCGATAACTCTAGACGATCATATGGGCTTTCTAGGAGAGGCTTATAATCTCCCGATACTCAGAATGTCACGTGCTTATGACTTGATCCTATTCTACAGTAATAACCAATACAATACACTCCTTCCATCAGGTTAAGTAATATCTAGTTTATTGAGCTTGTTTAAGTGTCAACTCATGTAATAGCCATAGTTATCCTAGAACTAAACTTGTTTAAGAAGAACACCACTCGCCATAATGTATCAAGATTGACTAGAAACCTGTTCTATCAATGTTATACTCTGATCAAAGGTTTATGAGTGGGTCTCTTCAATAAGGATCCTTAAGGTACATCTCCCATTATATCACTATATCAGGAGCGATGGATCCCATCTTGATTACTACTTAGCAACATATTATCTTCACTATACTCGTAATCACTCGTATCATTCTGATTGCCAGGGTATGAATGAGTATGACCCAAAGTATAGCAACTCCTACATAAGGTAACCACTATATCAGGTCTGAGGATACTTGTACTGCTACTTCATTAAGACATGATACTGATAAGATTTCACGTGGTAGGTAGTTATTTTTTATGCAAGTGTAGAAATTAGGTGAATCTTGGGAGTGAAATCATCTAAGATGGAATTCAATATAAAAAGAGTGAAAAAGGTGCAAAAAGATGCGTGGAACATAAGGAATTGGCTTAGGATCGAAGCTGTCAAAGATCAGGAAAGTTGCAAAGGAAAATCATGAAGAAAAGCACATATCATGATCGTGACACCCATTTGCGGTAGCGACTTGTCATTCCTCATAAGAAGAAAGTTACCAACCAATATTCATGATCGCGACATGTAAGTCACGCTCGCGACTTATGACAGTTTTGGATAACTATTCTCAACTTCCAACCACCGGATAGAAATGATCAACCACCATCAATCGCCATCAACTATCAAACGTAAAGGCACCTCTTGGGGACAGAGAATGCATGAAAAGGTGCCTATCGATTGATGATAAAGACCAATCTTTGCATCCAATCACATTGATGTGATGTAACCCTTCCCTAATGGAAACGACTCTTCGTTTGGATAGATGCAACCCTTCACACTCCATAAATAGGGTTCAAAACCAACCATTTTCGTGAGGTTGACATGCATGGTAGGTATTTTATATTAGTGTTTGTGTATGATAGAAAGTGAAAATTATATAGATTTCACTAGTTCAAAGTGTTAGTTGGAAAAATATATAAGGTGATTCGATTCTTATTTCGATCACTAGATTTCTCCACAAATTCGAGAGATTGTTTTATGAGTGTAATTGGAAAGCACTTATCAATAAAAGTTTCTATTCCTCAACATTCATTTGTTCGATATTCACAAAGAATAGCATCCTAGCGGAGGTTCTGTACGAGCCGAGACCAAATTCAAAGTAGACTTAGGAATTGCGGGAATTGATGACTCCCATTAAAGAGTGGATACGGTTTGATCAACTTTAGCTTTCACTTGCATACCTTACAACTTTACTTTGTTTTCTACTTATACTTTCTA